>JACXGM010008254.1:0-29286 GCA_016801145.1 Umbra pygmaea
TATATATATATATATCTATATATATATATATATATATATATATATATATATATATATATATATATATATATATATATATATATATATATATATATATATATATACACATACCAATCCAACATAACATTATGAGCACCAGCCTAATATTGTGTAGGTCCCCCTTTTGCAGCCAAAACAGAAGCACTACATGCAAGACACTGCGATGCGCGCACACACACACACACACACACACACACACACGTCTATACTCACACACGTCTATACTCACACACGTCTATACTCACACACGTCTATACTCACACACGTCTATACTCACACACGTCTATACTCACACACGTCTATACTCACACATGGAAGAGACAAAATCTCGAATAACTTCTGAATAGATTGAAAAGCCAGTTCATTGATGGAATGACGTAGGTGTTTTTTCCCTACAGTATACCTGTGGTTGCCTCTCCTTCAGCTCATTATATGCTCATTATGTCAGGTTATGACAATGATAATGGCTCTTTTGTCCCAAAGGGCACGATGGCTTGGTCACTTTGGCAAAATGAGTGTTCTATTTTGTTCCAGAAGTGCCATTGCTCCTACAACAACTTGCCAGAAATGGTGTGGTTGGAATTTTTGAACTGGATTCCGTGATCGCTAAGCTTAAGCCAGAGAAAGGGGAGGCAGTAAGTGTTCTTTTATTACTACAGGGAGTAGAGGATAAAGGCCAAAGGTCCTTCTCATAACTGGGCTCCAGGGTCCTGCTGCAAAATAACCACAAAGGAAAACGGGGGAAAGAGACTTGTGCTCCATATCTGTCAGGCCACATTACCCGGGAGACACACGGCAGGTAGCTGCCACAACACCTACCGTGACCAAGCAGAAGCATAACGCTCCACAGCCAACTCAATTACAAGAAGCAGGGCAAATCTTGAACAAGTAAAAGAGCCTAGAGATAGTTGCCTAACTGCCAACCAACATCATACTGGCCTAAATCCTTTGTGCAGAAATTTGACAAGATGTCCATTACTTCATTTGGGTTTATTATTTGCAGTCAGTCTCATACAGTCTGTACTACCTTGGTCTTATTTACACTGTGAGAAAATATCATTGAACTAACTCAACTAGGGCCTTTTTACATCAAAGATGCAAAATAATGATATAATAAAAAATTTTATGAATCAAAATTGTCTTAACATTTGAATTACACTAGACTCTTCAATAACCTTCAAGGTGGTTTCACACATCAATGCATCTGTGTGCTAAGCAATTTGATCAGCCGCTTACCCACTTCCAATATCCAGACGTTAGGTAGCCTATATAGAATATATTTTGCTACACAAAGCCTAATCATAGTAGGCTTTTTGCCATTTATTTGATCACCTCAAAAAAGTAGGCAATGGTCCTTTGTAAGTCCCATTTTTATTATTAAGCAAGTATAACAAAAATTCTTCAAATTAGTAATCAAAATAATCAAATTAATCTCTTTAGGTGAACAGAGCCAAGAAACAACGCTCACAATAAAGGGGAGCAATTAAAAATATCAACAATTTGTACATTAATTTGTCATAATTTGACTTGTTTCGCTCATTAACACAGGGCTCTACAGTGCGATCATTTTACTCAAATATGCGACTAAAAATAGATGGCAAAATTCAAGCAGGTGCACACCTGCGAGTAGTGATTTATACACCAAAACAAATACTCTCGTAGTTGTAGTGTTTCTGCTATTGTTTCATTGATGTTAAGTGCACAAAAAAGCTAGCAAGCGCAAGAGGATTTGTGATGTCGAAGTGTTAAATTAAACAAAAATATATTTTGTGTCAGAGCACGAAATACATCAAGTGTTTTCAGCAAGATGTCAGAGTTGTTTGACTTGACAGAACAGTATCAGATCGACCTCATTGTCCACTACACCTAAAATATTACGTGTGATCATAAACACACAGACCAGCAGTACACGAGCCACTGTCTTTGGATTCACGTGCATTTAAGACATAACATGGTGCATTTTATTTTTTACTAAATAGTTGAGGAGGTGAATGTATTAACAAAGCATTAAAAGCTTTTTACAATTCAGTGGCTTGTGCCCAAATGCAGACATTCATGCAGCCTGTGAAAATATAGCTTGAGATGATTTAATTGACATTTCTGGACGAACAGACTTCAAAGAAGAATTAGTAATAACTAACAATGAAATTATTATTTTTGTATATCAAACAAAATTTAGTCATGCTACTTAGCTAGCAAACGAGACTCAAACAATACAATATGCCATGGATACATTAGAAGAGCACAGACGTCAACAATAAAGGTAGGACAAAGTGTTGTGTAATCATTATAAATCTACACTATATTCAAGGGCATAGGAGTGAGTTTGAAATGGGTAGTTACACATACTTTAAGCAAACCTTGTTATTAAAGGGGTGAGGGAGGCACATTACCTGCCTCTGACATTTTGGTTGCTAGGTACCCCCTGCTACTATGCTTGACATTATTTTAAACAGAAATAATTTCCTGTTGTTACATTTTTTGTTTTTGTGCCTGAAAGGTGCACTGTAGAATTGAGGATAGTAAAAACAGAACTAGCAGAAGGGTCGTGCTATTGCGAGTGTTGACTGAATAGGATATATGGCTCTGTCCTGATTAATGATTTTATGATTAATAAATTGTAAAAACAGTAAATAAAAAATAGTGTGCAGGGGCCTCATAAAACTTTGCGGTGGATTTGCGTCAGAAGTGGCATACGGACGAAATATAGGACATGCGTACGCAAAGAAATACTCAGATTTATAAAACCATGCGCACGCACGTCCTACGCCGTTTTCCCTTTATAAATCACAATCAACTCTAAATGTGGCGCAGCTTTTGCAGCTGGATGTCACGTCCATAATTGCCCATAAATAGTCAGTGAAACACCTCGAAGTTAATTCATTGTTGTTTGAAGGGCACAGTGTGCCGATTAACAATGCCGAAAAGGGGTTGGAGTGGCAAAAAGTTGCAGACGCTGTAAGAAAGTCGGACCGTGGCCCAAATAAAAAGTGGTCAGATATCAGTCGATGTCAAAGCGTCTAGCGCTTCATTGTGAAAGTGTCTGCCACGGGTGGGGGAAAATTGGTTACATTACAGCAACATGTCTGCATCACAAATTATTTAGACATTGGCGGAATGAAAATGTTTTCGATTAATGAAAGCATGTTCATTCTCATTCGATGCCATTATGGCAATAGCACCAATAACATTTGGGAAACCGGACATAGCTGCAAAATGTGCTTTTTTGTTTGCCTGTTCACTCGCCGTGTACGGAAACTTTATGTAATTATGCGACAAGCCTATTATACTGACTAACACGCCTGGCATAACCCGGCAAAGGGTTGGCTGAGATATCCCTGACCTGTCAGTCAATTCCATCTCGAAAGTGCCAGTCGCCAGAAATCCTGTTAATAGTGTTATGAAAGGCGCCAATAAAAAATATGCATTAGGCTATTATTATTAGTATTATCTTCTAACAGTGCAAGATCAGCTATTGTACATCATTACACATTGTGATGGCATGGCTTTTTATAACCATCCATTTGTTGGTATCCGATAATCAATAATACAGATGTCGGTATTAATCTAATTGTAAATGAAAAATAGTTCAGCACAAATGGAATTTCTTGCACCTTTCAAAATGGTTAGACATGCGTCACGATGGAACACATTTAAAAATAAAACGAACTAAATGCATATAAATGAACACTATATGTTTCTGTATCTGATTATGACATGTATACTATGAAAACAATATTCCCCAATGGACAATAAAGACTATTTATCTATCATCATCTATTTATCTATCTATCTGCACCGCGAGACATCGACAAGAATATTAGTTTTAAACATGATTTTGTTCTGTTTACCGTATTATTTATGAGGATTACATAACATGCCAATATAATTAGCCTACATCATAGGCTATGTTATTTTTGCAAATATGTGCAATATGTGCTTCATTTGCATTTACATTACAATCTTGTTTTATATTGTTTGTATTTCTCTGCAGGCTGTAAATTGTAAGCATGGCTTTGTGACATCTTCATATTATTAATGAAAGGCAGTATTTCGATTTTGGTTACACAACGCTCTGCAGTTTCAGACAGATCTACAGTAGCCTACGTGTTTCATCCATCTGCCGACGGTGTCGCCATTTCTCATTTCACCCGTTTTTGTGTGTACGCCTGGGTCAGAGTTGTCGTGAAGGACCGACCATTTTCCCGTCAGGTTTGCTTTTTATAAATCCCAATTATTGCGTAGAGAGCTGACATTAGCTTTGTCTTCCTAAATACAACATTACAAAAAAGGATTGCACCTATTGCAAATTACCCACACGAGTGAGTGAGTTAGTGAGTGAGTGAGTGAGTGAGTGAGTGAGTGAGTGAGTGAGTGAGTGAGTGAGTGAGTGAGTGAGTGAGTGCCCAGTCAGACCAGTTGCTTCATTGCAGTTTGGTACGGCAGAAATACATACATTCATTTTCAATAGAACGCTGTATTTGGCTTGCATCACGGTGCATTTTAGGAGAAGCATCCGTTCGAAAAATCTAACGGATGCTTTAAATTGCATGCATTGGTGACACCTACACATAGTGTAGCTTTGAAAAGGGGAATGTTTTTATTGCAAATATGCATTTTGTTAAATAGAAAAAGAACAGCATTTGTTTTTTTACTTAGGCTAGTTGAAGTATATTAGCATGTTTTGTAGTACTGTATTTGTTGTTCATTGAAGATGTTCTATGCTTAATTACTTTGGTAGCTGATTATAATGTCTTCCCCAAAAGTACGAGTTGATCTGGAGTAGCATTTGTTGCATTTGGCAGACGTGACATACAAACACGGTCTTGCAAAGACTGGAATACGATATTTGTTTCTCCATCACGTCCCGGTGTATACAGTGAATGCATGTTGAAATTATTGTTTAAGCATATGTGATGCATTGCTGCAATTGGTCTGACTGGGGCGTGAGAGAGACGAGGGTGCATGCATGTGTGTGTGCGCGTGTGTGTGAAGGGGTTCTTTTTTAGGCTATAATCTCTTGCAATTGAACGTGAATACGTTTACTACTTTAAAAAAATCAAAGCTAAACATCATAGCTAGTCAAACCGCATCACAACGTCGCTACAAATGCAGTATGGGATTCAAATCAGCGAACATCAATGTATAGGCTTAGGCTACGTTTCCTTGTTTCAGCGACGCTTGGTGAAACATGGAGTGGATGTTGGCGGTTCATATGCTGAATCATTGAAGTCGTACTGTTGTGGTATGCCAGGTCTACTTTGCAGACAACACATTGCACCTTGTTCTCTTCCTTTTTAAGTTTGTAATGATCCCAAACTTTAGACGTTCTCTGCCGTTTATGGACATCTTTATTCTCCGCAATCGCGCCAACTAAATTAAAAATTTATCACGCGCTATGGTGTGCTTCCTGAACATTGAACAGTGGTCCATGTGAAATAATTAGATCCCTGCTCGTAACTTATAGTGCGCATCATAGGAATTTAACAAGGCTTCGAGGCAGAGTTTTTGCCTCAAGGAATTTTTGTAATAGAGTTAATCGAGTAACTCGATGAATCGTTTCAGCCCTAAATATTTCCATAATTTTATTTAAAAATATATATGTTATTCCAAATCGACAATTTTAACAAATAACAGACCTAAATGTATGCTATTAAACATGTGTAAAAGATATGCTAATTCCTTTAGTAAGGTGCAAAATATGATATTTTTACCTTGCTAATACGGACCTGAGATGTTAAAATAATTGTCTACAAACCAATTATAGAAACAGCTTTTATAGAACATAGTTGTAAAAACCCTTATAATAAGGCCTGTTGAATAGTAATTTCGTTGCTTTATGTATTTTACCTGTTTAAGCCTATTTTGACATACTTACTGTTTTTGATTTAGAATGACTTTTATTTTGAAACGGACTTTGGAGTTTCTACTGTGCGCAACAGTAGTTGAAAGAACGATAAAAGTAAATCACATAGTGAAACGTTTAACAAATTAGGATCCCTGAAGAGGTACAAGGTTAGCATATGTTGTAATAGAGCTCAACAGTCCTGCCCCTCGTCCGAGAGCTTGGGTTCCGGAAGTAAATTTCCCATTGACTTCGGGAAAAGTCTGAATGTAAAGAGTTTAAGACCATGCCTTAGGCTAACCATCTACGACAAGAATCATGAGCATGCAAAATATAATTTCAATGCAATATAAAAATGAACCGCAAATCCCAAAAAAGTCAAAGGTACAAGACTGTGTAACTATTTTTTATTCAGAGTAAAGGAACTACTCATCCCATAAAACATTGCGAGTGTTATCTTTCCGCCTTTACATAACTTTAAATTACCTAACTTTAGCTAATTTCACTTACACATCGTCATCCTTGAAATATGATGTAATCTACAGCTCAGTAAACGTACTTACAGTTCTCTAACTATCCATACTTTTTGCTACGACACAGGCGTATGACTCGGGCAGCCTGCCAGAGTTGGAAACGCAAAGCTTTTTCGCGGGCTCAGTAAACATTTCCATTATAACCGCGAGTTTGTCTCCATGACATCATGTATTTCTACCAATCAGAGGCATCACTGCTGGTTTAGGATTGTGGGAAATGAAGTACTTATCCAAGACATTGCGAATAAAAGACATTTATCTCAAAACAAGGTTGGTGCCCCATGTACATTTGGTGTCTATATGAGCATATACAATCGGTTAGTCATGTCTTAGCAGGAGACAGACACGGTTAGCAAGAGACGGCAGGCCGAACACACAGGCGCCATCTTGATTCCACAGTCACATCCAAGACATGTGGGCTGGCAAGTAAGGTGCAGGTAAGCATAAAGGTATTATGGTATGCAGGTGTGTCTTTCATTTAATTGAGTGCTGAAGGTGTGCTCACAGTCTGACAGGAATTATGGAAGATGCACCAGCCGGCATTTTTATTTTCTGCAAAATTAACATTACATCCAACTTCCTTCATACTTAATATAGTAGATTAAATGGTATATGCTTGACTTCATTTAACTCTAGGGAAGTAGATAAACCGCATCATTGCTGTGTGTCTTTGCAATTCTGTCAGGTGATGTTTACAGTGCCATGGCTTTCTCAGTGACATGTTAGCGGCTCAATTTCTTTTTTCTTCTCCCCCCCATTGTCTCCCCTCCCGTTTCCCCTTTACGTTTTGTCTTGTCAGCAATTCCTCAGCAGGTGCGGAATGGTCAAAGATCGATGACATGCTTCCTCAAACCACGTGTCATCAAACGTCACTAATTTGTGCTGCCGAGGCCCCAGGCACAGCTCCAATTCCACAAAAATGATAGAGCTATTACTGTGTTTGTCTATCTCCAATGTTGCGATTCAACCAAAACATTAAAATGAGCAGAATTAACTTCCAAACTGTGTAAATACCCCAGATCCCCGATAAATATTTGCCAATAAACATCTATAACTACCTTGCCTAGACTATGCATTTGTCTATTATTCATGCCTACATTATGGTTTTGGACCCCAATTCATTTAGTTTTATAATGAATATATAATTTATATAATTAGTGGTGTAACGATATGCCTAACCCACAGTACAGCACGTATTACAGTTTGAGGGTCACGGTACAGATTGCGGTACAATGCAAAAAAATACTAGAAAATATATTTTTTTTATAAGCAAAATATGTGCGCATATCTGCAGCGATAAAAAGACCTATGGTGATTTCTTTGGCATGAACAGATTCTGCTAGGCCTGCTTGAATACAGTGAGGTTCTTGTTTCCACAACTGCCACTGCAACTGAACGACTCTATGGACAAAGTAACATTGCATGCAAGCAAACCTCTAACATTTTTGAAAACTCTTATAACATACAGTTTGCACATGCATTGCTCCATAGCTAAATGTTTTATTAACATTAACATCGCAAAACATATTAATGTAGCCAAACCAAGTAATTTGTTTGAAGGAAAAGGATTATTTCATATAATGCATGTTTTAGTCCTTATTTAATGTAAACACAGTTTATTCAACTGAGATGTGTATTTGGGCAAATTGTGTAAGGCCTCTATAAAATGACCATGATTTGACAAGTGAGAGTGCAATTTCAGATCCATGTTTTTTAGTTGTCAGGAAATCTGAGCTGCCTTAATCACTTTTGGTACATGTCTGAGATAAGTAAGCATTAACACACGACAGACTGTGCGTTGCCAGGGAATAACCGCACAACTCAGCAGTGTAGAAAGCCAAGGGCCTGAAAGCCGAGTGGCTTTCACTGCGGAGGTGTGCGGTTATTCCCTGGCAACGCACAGTCTGGACTGTGTTAATGCGCTTATAAAACGGTTGCCAACATTTTATTTGTGAAAATTAATGTTTAAATTCGTATTTTTAGCGAAAGAAAATGTCTTGAGGCGTGCGGTTATCGTGAAACATTAACGTACCCCCCACCCCTAATTTTACTGTTGCCATGTTACTACGCCACAAATCAAGTATAGTTCCTATAGAACTGCTAATTTAGATAGTTTATAACAAGGTCTGAACACTTATGTACAGTTTAATTTAATTGAAATGGCATTCGTTAGCCAGTATGCTTTAGTTATGCATTTTTTATGCTATTCAAATGTTTAGGTGATACAGACCTTACTGTCAACATTAATCAGCCTATAGCTACTGTACTGACGACACTATAGTTAACGCAGTCAAGCCAACATCTGTGTGCAGTTTTGCATTGCAAACGCGTTTCTTTGAATTTTGTTTCTGGACATTTATACATCCATCAAAAGCCACATTGTGCAATCTTGTCTGGAAACGAAACGTTATGAAAACGGACTTCCATGTAGCTATTATGCAAGTGCTGTCATTAACAGGCTATAATTAATAAAAATATTAATTAGTATTTGTTCCCGGTTATTTGATAGTACAAATACGAATTTTACTAACTGCTGTACTGCAGTTACGCTGTAGTCTTAAGTATTTGACCAACTGGTAGCCTATATTTTATGAGGTGTCAAGGATTATTAACTGTCTGTGCGTAAAAGTGTTATAGCTACTACTCTGCGGCTTGAAGTAGATGGTAGTTTCCAAAATATCAACGTATTTATAAATGGTCAAATCTAAAAATTTGATCCTTTCTAGATTTTTCCCTGCTGTCAATTTTAAATTCAGATTATATGGAATCAGGGTAATATCTGTTCCACTCCATATAGAATATCATATTTTCCAAAGAACAACCTGATGGTGATAATGATTTTTTTAAACATCATAAATATATCTTCCAGTGCCCCCTGAATAGATTTGCATAGTTTGGGCAAAATCAGCACCGATCGCCGTATTCGTGAAAAAGCCTAAATGAATTAATTAAGCATGTGAATAGCTATAGGTAAATGCGAAAACTAATTTCTACTAGTTAATAAAATGTTTGCTTATGTTTTTGTTTGAATATGTGGTTTAAACACCTTTCTGTAGGCTACATTACCTTGGAAAATTGAACTAATTTCGACATCCACTATAAGGTTTACACAGAACATATTTTAGCCTATAAACTTTTCACTTGACACAGTCGTCCGGTGTGAAATTGCGGGATTCATTTCAGTCGCATTGCACTTGAACATAATAGCGTTCGTCGTCAGAAAAATTCTGTTAATTTAATTCGCACTATTTTAGAGATAATTTAATTTGCTAACAACTGGTAGGAAAACAATTGTAGGCTATATGCTTCAACAATTTACAGAAAATATAAATAAAACATAGGCAGAACAATAATATCAGGCAACTTGTAGGTCTTATTCAAGCAGCCGTTTTCATAGAGAAGTAGTAGCCTATCTTAATTTCGCCGGTAGACCGGGTAGACTATCGTAATTCCTCTTTATTTATAATAAAGATGACAACTGTAGGCTATTTCTTGATATTTTAAAATATGAAGAAAGGCGTCCAGGGTTAGATGAATAAACAACCCAACCCGTGATATGTGGAAAACTCAGTGTGTGTAATGTGAGTGTTCGGTCAGACATTAGGCTAACGAGCCAGCCACCGGTGAATTGACCGGTGTTGACATGACAGCCACTAGCTAGCTATCGCTTCGTCACGAAAAAACACTTTATTACAAAAAATAGTAGATTACTTGAAACCTGTGGCTGGTTAGCATGTCTTCATCAGTGACAAACTTTTTGTGGTAGGTGAATGTTAAAATTGTTTTTATTTTTTAGATGGTCTTTTTTGGAAGTTGGTGTTGAGATTTGAAGCGAGAGGAATTGTCCGCCATGTTTTTTATTTTGTTCAGCTCCTCAGGGGGCATAGTGATACTTTTTGATTACATCTTAACAGCACTTCAGTGAAAAGGCAACATTATTCCCCGGATATCGGGGAATTGTCATAGGCTTGGAATGCATTTTTAGCCAATCAAATTGCAGATATCACGGGACCCGTTTTATAAATAATTAATAACAGGCAAGACCTTTAACAATATTAGAGACGAGTTTCGTATGGATTTGTATTTTCCCATGAAGATTCATCACCACCACTCACCATTGCAGCTCTAGCTCTCATTCTCACGTTATGCCAACAATGATTACAATGTCCATTACGATATGTGCAAAAGCTCAAATATATTCAAATTAATCAGATTTTATTTTTTAAATAGATTTAATACAAATACAGTTTCTAGCCATTTATTTATAATGTAACGTTCTATGATCTATATATTCGGGTTAATGTGCGAACCCACGAATAGCACCCTGTACTGTACTGTACAGTACTAGAGGTCTTCACGGGTCCACTCGACCGGAAGTTCTGGGTCCTGGGTCCACATTTGTATTTTGCATTCGGATGCGGGTAGGGTCTGACGTAAAAACGGTTCTCAGGTATATGCAATTTATTTGCATTTAACAACTGGACCCGTTCATTAATTATGAAAAATGCTTACATGATTCTGGCTGCACTCCCCAGACACATCATGGTGCCTGCTAGAAGGTCTTTCCTGCTCCTCTTCCTCTCTCCCTGCCTTATTATGCTCTGCTCTCCCTACATCACCTTCACGTTACTCAGACAACCCTCTAGTACTATCCACACTCAAAATTTGGTACCAGTTTCGGCGCCACTTTAAGTTTTCCCCTACATCCATTTTGGGCCCTATTAATAACAACCACTTATTCACTCCATCTGTGGTCGACAGTCCTTTTACTCTCTGGGAAAAAAAATGGTGTTTAAACTTTCAAGGACCTTTATGAAAATTGAGTTTTTGAGTTTTCCTAATCTGGCGGTTAAACACGCTTTGCCCCACTCTAATTTCTTCCAATATCTGCAGATGAGACATTTTGTCTCCTCTAAGTTTGCTGGCTTCCCTTTATTACCTCCCACCCAGCCCTGGAATGAGCTATTGAATTCTTTACCTCAACAGAAATCAGTAATTTCACAAATCTATTCTTGGATTATGTCCTGTGATAAGCACTCCACTAATATACCTAAAATTGCTTGGGAGCAGGAAATGGGTCAGATGGAGTGGTCGATAGAACAAGTTCCACTTCATCTTGCGCTCGACTTGGACTCATTCAGTTCAAGGTGACCAACGGAGTTTATTACTCCAGACTGTCCAGAATGTATCCCACAGTGATAGATGTGTGTGACACATGTAATTCCTCCCCATGCAACCTCTACCATATGTTTTTTACTTGCTTGAAGTTGAGCTATTATTGGACCTTTGTATTCCACACCCTTTCAGAAGTACTAAAAATCTATTTAACTCCATGATAGTGGTGTTTGGAGTACCAGGGGACTCCCTCTTGCTGAATTATAAAAATATCATTGCTTTCAAGTTAAGTTTAAGTTTATTGTCAATTCTACTATATGTACAGGACATTCAGAGGACTGATATTCCGTTTCTCTCAGACCCATGGTGTAAAAACCCAAACATAACACAGACAAGTTTTAAAATATCTAAATCACAATACAAACATTTAGCACATTATAATTTAAATAGATAAATTTACATTTAAAAAAAAGTGCAAATAGTAAGCACAAGAATAGGGATAACAGCCATTTTATATGTCTAGTGCTTCTTTATGTATGTGTGTGCGCGCATACGTGCATGCATATATGCATGTGCCAATGTGTGCATCCATGTGCGTATGCATGCATGTATGTTTCCGTGTGTATGTCCATGCATGCTATTTGGGGCAAAAAAAGTCATAGTTCAGAGCATCTGAGTAAGTGACTAAGAACTAAGAGGGGAGAGTTTAACTTCCTGACAGCCTGGTGGATGAAGCTGTTCTTCAGTCTAGTGGTTCGGGCCCGCAGGCTCCGATACCTCCTCCCAGATGGCAGAAGACTGAAGAAGCCATGTGATGGGGGGTGGAATCACCCACTATCCTGAGTGCTTTTTTAATTAATTGGGCATTGTAAATATCATTAAGGGAAACCCGTGTTGCACCTATGATCTTTCCTGCTGCATTCACTATGCGCTGCAACACTTTCCGGTTGTGGGTGTTGGAGTTACCAAACCACACATTGATGCAGCTGATTTCACTACTTTATTAGCCAGAGACAGGATTTTGTTGCAGTGGAAGTCCTCTCAGCCACCATTAGCCTCTCAGTGGCTACGTGATGTCTTGTCATTTTTAAAACTTGAGAAAATTAAGTATTCTGTGAGGGGATCACAATCAGAATTCTTAGATAAATGGCAGACTTTTATTTCATATTTTAATAGATTGCAGAGGCTACCTTTGTCGGAACATATGAAGCTCCTAGTCCCCAAAGTGTAATTTCATCTTGCTGTTGTATGTATTAGTATTTATGTTAGTGTGTTGTTAGTTTGTCTAGGTTGTTTTGTGTGGGGTGGGGGGGGTTGGGATGGATAGTGGGGGAGGGTGGTATGGGGGTTGGGATTATGTTGGGGGGGATTAAAATTGTAAAAATGTATTGATATATTGCTAGACACAATATCTTTACTGTTATTAATTTATTAATTTTTTTGGGCAATCGTTATAAATAAATTTATTTAAAAAAAATTTAAATGCTTACATGAAATTTAATTATTAAAAACTTAAATTTCTCTGTCCATTTGTTTAAAACACGTAGGTTTATCTTGTGTGCCTGCCTGGTAGCCGCTAGAAAGAGAGGAGCATGTGCAGTACTACTCAGTACACACTGTTTCAATTTAAATTTTATACTGTTTAACCTTAATTTGATTCTGATTATTTGTTAAGTCACCTTAATAAAGTTCATATAAATATTGTGAATGTTCAGTGTGGTGTTGTATTCCTATCTGTCTTTTCTCTTTGTTGCACTATTACGCTATTGATAGCATTGCCTGTTGTGGCACAATTTTAAGGTTAATTGTTTCGGGTATGAGTGGGTCTTTTGGACCCGAACGGGCATGGGTCCATTTGTCCAAAAAATCTCAGAGATGTTTTTTTGTCTCAAGATTTGGTCTCAAATCTTGGCGGTTTAATTTATGCAAATCGGGTTGGGTCTAAAAGACTTTGATTCATTTCGGGTACGGGTCTAATGATTTGGACCCGTGAAGACCTCTAACATGTACCTTTAGAGCCCTATTGATAATTGTTTAATCAAAACAAGTCTTTGCTCGTAATGTTGCCTCTCTCAAAGGTGACATCATGGTATGAGATGTTAGAATTAAGGGATCAGAAATCAGCAACATTCTATTTACTTATTGTATTTATTTTAAGGTGGATATTTAGAGGCCATGAGAGCCTGGTTTAATTGACCAACTTGGAAAAGGACAGCTACTTCACTTAATCAATTCCTAGTCAAGCTATATCTATAGTTTGCATTAGTATTTTACATTACATTTTTTGCAGAACTACATCACCGTAGCTAGGATTCGATTCTGGTCATGGGATTTCAGACTACACCCGGAGCCCCAGCAGAAGGCAGTGCAAATTGACAGAGTGAAGCACAGGGCCAGGGAGTAAAAAAAAACATTTCATGACAGGTATTTCTCAAACAACTCATTGTCTTGTGTACAGATTGGGCTCCTGTGAGTTCAAATGTGAAGTGTAGTAGGCAAATGTATATCCCTTCAAGCAAGTAGTGAATAAAGGCTTCAGTTTTCAACCTAAGGCAATAAAGCAGAACCATCAAAAATATTTTCTTTTATTGTCTGTATGTCTTTTTTGTATTCATATTCACATAACATGTTCCATACTTGGTATATTATACATTTTAGCTTTAACCTACTTGAACAAACATATTGTAAGATAAACTCGTTATTTACACATACACGTGCATTGCCTCACTGACGGATGAATACACAAAGCCAGAGCTTAACTATAAAATGTAGCTAAAAGAAATTGGCTGTACATTTCTTGTGTGAGTTAGCCTGACTGTATCACCTAGTGATGGAGATGTCAATGAGGACAGTCAGGGTCAGGAATGCCTTGTGTCTATGGGTTGTGGTTGTGTGGCTGCTGCAGCCTGTCTGTTTTCATGTTTGGCCTGTTAAAATTAAAATATTTTATTTAACCAGCTAGCATAAATATCATCAAACCAAACGACGACTGTTCCCTTTGTCGAAGCGTTAGGTAGCAGTCTCCAGTAAATATTTGTACACTCACCAGCTACTTCATTAGGTACAACGTGGCCAGTGAGTGTAGTGTACATATATGCTCGTTAACGCAAATATCTAATCAGCCATTTAAGTGGCAGCAAGTCAATGCATTTAGGCATGAAGACATGGTCAACACAATCTACTGAATTTCCAAACAAGCATCAAAATGGTGAAGTGATTCAAAAGTGACTTTAAATTTGGCATGGTTGTTGGTGCTAGATGGGCTGGGTTGAGTATTTCTGAAAGTGCTTATCTACTGGGATTTTCCTACACAACCATTTTAAGGGTTTAAAGAGAATGTTCCAAAAAAATTCAAATGTGCTTTGTGGATGTTAAAGGTCAGAGGAGAATGTCCAGACTGGCTTGAGCTGATAGGAAGACAACACTAACTTAAATGCCATGTTTTCCCGACCTAGTTCAAATCCAGATGGAAGCTTTGTGTGTGTTTTGTTCTCCATTCCAGCGTGATGCAAACATGTTGCACATTATATTTATTTGGTAATATTAACCCTAATCCTAACCTTAACCTCAGTAACCGCATGGCTAACCTTAATCATGAAGAATATAATTTTGAACGCTATGAAATGTGTGGAATGTTCTCGCATTAACCGGTAAAATGAAATGTGCAGGTGCAATATAATAGAAGGACAAATATAGCCTTAACAAAACAGGCAGCTGAAACGTGAAATCACTGTAAATATGTTGGCATAAAACGTTAATAATATTTTCAAAATAGTTTCCTGAGAACGTAATTTGGGAGAACTTTGAGATATACAGTAGCATAAAAGAATAAGTCAGGAGAAATGTCGTATCTTGCCAGAGAAGGCAAATAGGGTCATTTTTCTGCAAAAGAACAGCTGAAGTTTGAAGCTGGTTTAGTTAGCATACCAATTTAACATTTATTTTGTTGTTACTTGTTAATAGTGTTATTGTTAAATTATTGTAGTTGTGTGTTAGGTGACTTAGGTTTACTTACTGTATATATTATTGTATATATTAACATTAATATATTGTTACATTTTAATAATTTTCAATAAAAAAAAACTATAAAAAGAGCCTTTCTTTAATGTCATTTTTCAGTTTTTCAAGAATCGGTTTAGGAATCGTTTAGGAATCGGTATCGTTTAAAAGTACCGGTTCGGCATCGGAATCGGAAAGATCCAAACGATACCCAACCATACTTCACTGTACTCATGTTGCCAGATCTCACCCCAATCGAGCACCTTTGGGATGTGGTGGAACAGGAGAGTCACATCATGGATGCAACTGACAAAGCAGCAACTGTGTTGCAGTAAGTCAATATGGACCAAAATCTCTGAAGAATGTTTCCAGGACCTTGTTGAATCTATACCACAAAATATTTAGGCAGTTCTGAAGGCAAGGGGTCCAACCCGGTGCTAGCAAAGTGTACCTAATGTAGTGGCAAGTGAGTTTACACATCATGGTGTACTCTTTGTAGCTACCCCAGCCAGACAATGGTGAAGCCTTTATTTAAGTTCAATCACTACACTGTAGTTTTCTTCCACAACACACCGTAAGAGCTACAAGACAGACAAATACACTCAGAAAATAAGATAGTGTGAGATAGCCAGAAAGACTGATCACTTCTCTTAACTTTTTGGACCATTCTACTAACATAGCCATGTTTCTCACAAGCAGTCCAACATGACACTCAACAAACCCCTAGCAAGTTCAGGTATTTCATGTGTTCCAGGTCAAGCACATCTGGTACAACTAATGAAGCCCTTGATTAGTTGCATCAGGTGTGCTTGAGACAACACATGTTTTGCATACTGGTGCTGTTGTGAGGGATTCTACTCAGGGGGTTGAATAATTATAAAACTGGTGAGGTCACTATCAGTTGCATTTCCAGTTGAATTTGGGAAAACCACTTCATGATGCATTAGTTGTGTTGAGCTATTTTAATTGCTTTTGTTTGATATGTTCATTGCAAACAGCTGAAAATCTGTAAATTTTGACAATAAACCTGATTTGCAATGGGGGTTGAATAATTTTGATAGCAACTGTTTATACAGTTAGTCAATGTACAAATATATTAATGCATATTCAATTTGAAATTAAATCATGAATGAGTTACATACATAATAAATCCATATTGAGTGAACGGAGTAGGAATTAAAACTTTTTGAATTACTGTACCACCAGAGGTCCTAACCCAGTGGTTGGGAACCATGTTCGTGTCAGCTAATTTTTCACCCACCCACAATTGCCTCTGCACAAAAGTAATGGACAAATAATGTTTTGAAGCCTGCATCTCAACCTAAACATAGAAAATAATTAAGTAACATACAGCTTGCGTGTGCATGGCCACATGTTTTTACATGTTCATTTTAGCAAACAATTGTTTCCAAAGTAAATTAAAAGGTATTTCACAAAATGTGTAGGGATGTCATGTTATCTTAATCACTTTGTAAACATGTCTGAGATAAATATTAATAATAGCAGTGACAATTAGCAATTTAGACTAAAACATAAAAAATGAAAAGAATTGTTACTGCAACTAATGTTTGCATGATTTGCATTGCACTTCCAAACTGGTTAAACAATGACAAAATAGCTTAAAAGATGGTCCGATCGAACTTAATGTGGATCCTGTGCGCTTTTCGAAAAGAAAATTGGAACATCTCGATAATACGTATTTATCTTTTATTTAAAATTGTTACATTGCATTCTGCAATTCTCTGGTGGTGGGTTTTTATGGATCAGGGTCATGACTGAGTGATGAGGGTGCAACTCTAACACTGACCTCTGGTTGTTCCTGTTGATGGTGAACGGGGAGCAGGTGTGCTACAGTGTTGGGCCCCAGCGTAGCCATGAGAGCCATCCTGTGATCGGACACCTTGGCCTTTTGCCACAACACCACCTGGAATAACATGCAGCAGCTTATTTCAGTCTGCCGAAAAAAAGACCATGTGCCGAATCTCACAATTGACAGTTGACACTGAGATCCAATCAAAGACACTCCTTTATCACTATCCTTACCTGTCTATTGATGCACTTTGTCATCTATACTAGAATAGACTGAACCAGACCAGAAGAGTCGGGAGACGAACCAGCTAGTGTGCACTGGTGCGCATGTTAAGGGGCATACTAGAAGAGCAGTTCTACTGAATCAGCAAATCTCTACTAGCACCTTAGAGCTTGTAAAACTGACACTACTTCACACCATTCTCAAATCAGCATGTTGTTTGAGCATATTCAATCCACTGGTACGCCACATCATGAAACCGGATACATGGTGCCCACAAGCTTACGCAATCTCATAGCGCAAACTCAACTGAGGCTTGGACTCCTCTGCATTTCATGTGAGATAAATGTTTGAGGAAAATAGCCCAGGAGAAAGAGAAAACACATATGTTCACACCCACAAGTTAGCCTGTCGTTGGTGTGTCCACCAGCTAGTATATCTCCAGGGTGTTGATTTCGGAGAGCATGCTGTCCGCAGCAACGCTCGTCTCTGCTATGAAATATGCAATTTGGTGACTGTAAACGGATCACTTGCGTAAACAGCACTCGGAGAAGCCGTGAAACCCAACACAGGCCGAAGTGCAAAGTTCGGGATACAGGATATGTCTCCCATGTGCTGATGCTATGAAATGGGGGCACACTCCTCACTGGCGGATCTCTGAGTGATTTTAATGAAAAGTTTAGTGGTGAAACTCTGTTGACCTCCTCTAATGTTTTCTTCCAAGGGGCCACTAACTAAAACTGACTCTGGTGTTAAGTCTGCAGCCCAGCTGTGTTTTAAAATGTTCTTCCTACCTGACTTCCTTTCATTACTCAGCTCCTAAGGCATCCACAGCTCACTAAATATGACCAGGGGAGGGAGTGGGTTCAGGTAATGGGAAATTGGCATTTTTCACTGGCACTACAACATTTCTGTAGTCAGGAAAGCGTGCCAAAGCAAGAACTGAATGGATTCCTGCACAGCATAAACATGTCAAAATTCCCACACAAAGACTCATTGGTGTGCAAATAAATGAAAACCTGCATGAAAACAACTAGCATTCTCAAGATACTGCAGTGCAACTTAAGCAGTGTTACTAGAGGTTTTACGCTAATTACTTTCTCTGCCAAATGCTAACATCAACCAACTATCTCCACAAATAAGCCCATCTCTGCCCAATATATAAAAAACATTATTGAAGGGGTTTTGACACAACCTTAGATGAGTTCTGTGCTACTTTATATACTAATGCAATGCTAGACATTGATAAAGATCTAACTAATAGCTGAAAGTTGTGAAATTGTTTGATAAAAAGATAAACATGCATGGATAAGGAATAATGTTAACTACTCTTTAGCCCTAAAGAACTACAAATTATCAAGTCATTGTCTAAATGAATTGTTCTTGGACAGTAATTATAGGAATTGGTATGCAGTGAGGTTTAACTCATGGAATACGCAGACAGATGAGGACACCTTGTGGTTAAAAGTATGAGTGCAAATGATTTATAAATTCAGACAATTCCATTGTACCTTATTGTGAGTAAGGGAGAGTCTGAGCTCTGGTTTTACAATGGCGTAGGCCATGAGCAGGTCCTGTACCTTCCTCAATTCCTCCTTGCACTTCTTTGTGTTAGCATAGTACTGCCTCCGCACAGGAAGATTCTTAAAAATCTTCAGTGCACAAACTGTGGTACCTGAAAAGACATCAAAGCTATTTTATCGCTTGTTACTACACACTATTAGGAAGTGCATGAATGGGTCCTCTGGAGAAAGGAAAACAGACAAAGCCAAACCTTGGCCTAGGTGAGAGGGCTTCTGGGAAACAACTCTTCCCGTGAGGTCAAGCGTGTACTGGGTGCCAACGTGATCCTCAGCTGTCTTTGTTGTGACAGTTACCTGGTGGGAGTGAATGGGTAAATCTACCACAGCTGCTGATTATCACATTGGACTTTTTGAAATAGAATTGGGTGTGAAAATGAGCTGACCTCGGCCACGGCGCAGATGGAGCCCAGGGCTTCTCCTCTGAAGCCATACGTTTCCAGGTGCGCCAGGTCATCGTGGCTGCAGATCTTAGATGTGTAATGTTTCACAGCCATCACAGCAGTATCAGCAGCTGTGATCCCCGAGCCATTGTCTGTGATTTCAATTCGATCCAGACCATAATTCTCCTAAGATACATCAAACACACAAAGTGATTGATTGAAAGTTTATTTACAAATAGATTTCCATTTAATGTTGCCCCAGGTGAATTAAGTCTTTTTTGTTCCATCATCACAGTCGTGTAACATAATCTTAAATAATTTTGGGTACATTTGATTATTATACATGTCGATGTGCATTCCAGTTCAATATCAAATTCTAAATAGTGAATGTACAACAATTAAATAAATTGGTTTTCATTAGATTTCTTTCTTTTTATACAGGCAGGTGTGATATGTTTGAAAGTCATTTGATATCGATCATGTGGTGATCACAGTTCCGGAAAAATATTTTCCTCTCGATAAGTGGATTTGAGTTTCTCTTGGCAATATAGGAGAAGCATTAGAAATATTAGTCCAATAAAAGGCTTCACTATGTCCTCAGAGGCTGGCTGTGCTGCCTGAAAGGATTACCACTAACAGCTCATTAAGAAATGTCTCTGAAGTGGGCAAAGAATGCGCTGATGATGAGTGAACTCAAGTATTCTGCCATGCCAAAAAAAACAAGATCACAGAAAGAGCAGGTGAGCTGAGCCCACTCCAAATGGCAAAATATCTCAGGAATTCAGATGACATGGCCATATGAGTACCATATACGGTAATCATTTCAGTTGATACTGGTAGTTGGAGTGTGTATCACATTAACTACACTGCTTAAATATAATATTAATAATAAATCAAGGGAACAAGTACAAAGTATAAGACCAAGTCAATTAAACTTCAGGGATATCAACCTGTCCAGTTAGGAAGCATATACGATTGTGAACAATGTCACCTATTTTGGTGCAACTGAAAGTGACACCAGGTGCAATGCAGATGCAACAGCAAGACAACCCCCAAAAAAGAAAGGTTTTGCAGGTGGTGGCCACAGACAATTGCTCTTTCCACATCATTCCTGACTGATTCTTCTTCAGCTTTGCATTTTGCATCTGTCCTTGTCACTACTGGTAGCATAAGGTGGTACCTGCAGCCCATTCAGGTTGCACAGGTAGTCCAGCTCCTCTAGGATGGCACATCCATGTGTGCAGTCGAAAGAAGGTTTGCTCTGTCTCCCAGTACAGACTCAAAAGCGTGGAGGAGATGAGGCATTTCCTTGCAGGGTCACACAGGCCTCCACTTGCTAGACAACATTACCCTGGCTGCTTTTATGTACCAGGATGAAATCCTCAGACCCATCGTCAGACCTTACAATGCCTGGCCTCATGTGGCTAGTGTGTAGGCAGTTACTGGATGATGAAGGCATAGACACCATTGACTGGCCCTCACGTTCCCCAGACCTGAATTCAATTTAGAACCTCAAGGACGTTATGTATCGGTGCCACCCAACGACACCAAGTAGCGCCACAGACTGTCCAAGTGCTCACTGATGCCCTGAACCAGGTGTGGGAGATCCCCCAGGACACCATCCGCCATCTCTTCAAGAGCATGTCCCAACACACTGTTGTGTCACATCATTTGCTTTGATGAAATTCACACAAGTTGGAAGAGCCTGTGGTTTCAAGTGTTTACTTCAGTGTGAATTTGATTTTCAGTGTGAATTTTAATCCAGTTCTCAATTGGATGGTGATTTTGGTTGCCATTGTTACGTCACTTTGTTCTCAACGACTTGATCAATGTACAGAACAGTAACGACTTTGATTTTCAATATGTTTCGTTCATTGAGACCCGATGTTTCACTTCAGTTTTCCCTTAATATTTTGAAGCAGTGTATATTAATTGTATTATGACAGTTTTAACAGGATTCCTTCAGGTAGGCCTAATTATATATGCCTTGTTTTAAGTTAACTGGCAACACTATATCGTATTTAGCTACACATTTTACCAGTTTTATGTCGATTCTGAATGCACCAGCGTCCAAGGAATTCTCCAGCAATTCCTTCACAACGTTTACCACAGAGACGATGACCTGAGAGCTGGACAGAAGTCGCACGGTATCAGGTGGGAGATGTTTCATGATTTGTTAACTAGCTGACGTTACTCTTCATGGACGCCTGCCAATGGAGGAAAAACAAGTTAATTATATGTTCTCGCCACATAGTTAATAGCTACGTTTCACTAGTTTCTAACCTTCACTGGTAACTGCTTCCCGAGCAAGATTTAATTGATTAAGCTATCGCTAAATTACCCAAGTAACGTTTACCTGCCAAACTGCCAATAACTCTTGTCGTTGACAATGCTTTAGGAATGTGCATACATACTTAGAATTGCTAGTGACTCACTTGTACGAGGCGGTATTATAAAACCATATCTATGACTTTGCATTCATGTTCGTGCACATTGCAATGTCCATAATATCCGTCGTCTTCCTCGTGCCTGTCTGGTAACATCAACAACAACGGAAACACGTTTCATTTGCTGCGGGAAAAATAGCGCCTTCGCGTCTTTTGCTTGTGATTGGCTGTTCGGAAAGTCCATCGTTCCAGACAAGTCGTTGTACTTCCGCTTATCCTTTGAAACTCAGCTAACTAGCGTTAGCGGGCTAGTCGCTAGAAGAAAGGTTTACACAAGAACAACAACAACAACACTTCTCAGAGGAGGGGACTACATTTGCTGTCTCCTTTTATTCTGCCACGAAAAAGACAGATTCATAAATAGGTACTCTAGTAAGTATATGGATATTTCTACGCACTGACTGTGTTTAAAATTGTGTGAACGTAATTGATATGCAAACGTTGTGAGTTAACTAGCTACTGTAACTAAGTTACTTAGCTAGCTAGTTAGCTAGACAGTGTTAGGTATGCATAGCTTCTTGCCCAAAGTGACAAAAAATAGCTAGCTACCTAGCTAGCAAACGTTAGCTAGAAATTCAACTGGTGTTAAAGCATTTTGTAGCTGGCTACTACTAGTACTTAGCTGGACCATGTCAGCAAACGAACTTAAGCTAACGTTTATTTTACTAATAATGGTGCAAATGTTACTGTAGCTAATTCATTATTGTGTCTACGGTAGATAGCTACAGAGTTCTTAACTAGTCAAGTAACTTGTTGTGTCTAACTAGTTCAGAATAAGATGACAAGTCAGATACTTTACAGATTTACAAGCAGTCTCATGATTTAGCAAACCTATTTTTTCGCGCTAATGTTGAATCACGATACCTGGCTATCAATAATCACTCATATTTGTCATAGCTAGTTATTAGCTAGTTGGGTAAGTTTGTAAATAGCCATCTTCTGATCAAAGCCATTGGCAGTTATACAATTGGTCCGCTAACTAGCGAGTGATACATTGGTTTGCACGCAAAGATATTCCTAATGAATGGTTACACGTGTTTGCCATTAGATTGTCAAACTAAAAAATCTCCAATGCATATGTTTATTTATCCCATTTGCTATCCCGTGTGTATTTATTAGCCATACACCTCATTTCAAAACGTTTGCATTGGATTGGTTCATAAAAGGTCACTGTTGCAAGACGTAAAAAATTATCATCAGCTAATCAAACATACATGTCCAGAGGGTTATGTTTTCTGGCATCAGCATTATCAACAGCTTGAGAAATCTGAGCTGTATGATGCAACCTCGAACTTTCAATCTCAAACGAAGCAATGGTCTGAAAAGCAAAACAAAGTCCAGATAAGTTACACGTGTCACATTGTAGAGAAAATTTGTCTGGAATACTTTATTTGGATAAATCTGTATAGGCTTTCGATTCTATATACAGACAATTTTTCAATTAAATATCTACCACCACTCACCCTAGCTACCTAGTCCCTTATCCTAATTCTAAACCTGACCCTAACCTTAGCAATCATTAAATGTGTGTTTTGATAGTTTGTTATAGTAGATGTATCTGTAGAGAATCTACAGATGGTAAACTTGAATATCCAAATACAGTGTAAACAAATTGTCATACCAAAAGAATACAAGCACCTCATGTTCACTTTTTTTGCACAAGCTGTCTTGTATCTGCAGGCTATGACCTTTGTGTACTGCAGAAGCAATTATTTTATAATCCTGTAGTAAATGGCTCCCTGTTGGGCTTATTTTTTGAGTGACATTTTTGTAGGTTGTTTTCAAAGGAATAGGGTGTGTTCATACATAACACAGTCCTCATAATCCTCTTGTTCACAGAAACAAAATGAATGTTGGCGTAGCACACAGTGAGGTGAACCCCAACACTCGGGTCATGAACAGTCGAGGGATCTGGCTGACCTATGCACTTGGTGTTGGAATGCTTCACATTGTGCTCTTGAGCATACCCTTCTTCAGTGTACCTGTGGTGTGGACTCTCACAAATGTTATACACAATTTTGTAAGTAATTTTAATTCTCTGCATTAGTTTTAAGGTCTTATTACTTATTGTTAACAGTTTGTATTCTTGTTGTCAGCCATATTATGGTAAACCATTTGTCAAAGTTGGTCCCTAGACATTTGCTGCTCCTTCAATGTACTGGCCTCATTGTTCTTTGTAGAATCCCTTTAATAAAGAAATCAGGTCAGTAGGATTACATCACTAAGTAGATACATATGTTGAAATGAACATCTTGAGCCTGACTATGGGTTCTCTGACTTTTCCGGACTCCACCAAGAGTCATTGCAAATTGGCATTGGGGCTTGTGCTTGGGATAAGTCGAATTATGTACCTTGCCACGTCGCTCTCCACAGCGACTCCTTGTGTGCAGTTCGGGCACCTTTAAATTCAGTCACGGAAGTATAGTTGGTGAGCGTGATCATCCCGTACATGATCTGACTAAAGGCTTCCACAATTATATTTAACAGTGAAGGAATCCGTTCAAATATGTGTGCTTAAAGGGCAAGGCCAAAAGCCACTTCTGAATGCACGTGATCTCAGATCCCTCAGATGTCAGTGTATTAATAACCATCATGAGCCTGTAATGGATATCGTGACATGGGCTCAGGAATACTTTGGGAAACCTTTGTCAGTCAACACCATTAACCGCTGCATCCACAGATTCTGAATTTAAAGCTTTACTCTGCAAAGCAGAAGCCATACAGCAATACATTTGGCGCCGCCCACTTACCTGGGCTCAGTCTCATCAGAGATGGACATTAGCACAGTGGAATCATATTTTGTATTCCGACGAGACAACATTTAAAATACTTTTTAGGCAAGACAGCCATCGTGTTCTCCTGGCCATAGAGGAAAGATCCATATCTTAGCGTCTGTCATGGTGTGTGTCAGTGACCATGGCATGTGTAACTTGCACATCTGTGAGGGCACCATTAATGCAAAAAGATATGTACACATTTTGGAGCAACATATGCTGTCATCCAGATGTCTTTTCCAGGGATGTCCCTGCATATTCCAGTAGAACAACGCCAAGTCATATTCTGCCGGGATTAAGTGCATGGTTGCGTAAGAAGAGTGTGGGTGCAAACATGGCCTGTCTGTAGTCCTGAGCTGTGTCCGATTGAGATTGTGTGGCGCATTATGATGTGCAAAATAAGGCAACTAAGGCCCCATACAGTTGTGCAGCTGAAGACATGCATAATGGATGAACGGGGGGAAATTCTGCTTGCTAAACTTAACCAACTTGTGTCTTCAGTACCCAAATGCTTAATATAGTTTTCTTATAAGGTAGCTAGCTAAGATAGTTTTGCACCCTTGAAATAACTCTGTGAACTTCAAAGTATCTTTGTTCTTATGTAGGGCTGCAACAACGAATCGATGAAGTCGATACAAATAGATTATTAAAATTATTATCGATTCATTGGGTCTATTTTGTTGCTCGCTGTGTGGTGGAGCTACATCACTTAAAGTAAAAACTTTTTAAACTGTGACCGAAATCTTGGATATTATGGCAGAACTTCACTTTAAATTAAACTAAAAAGTTTTACGTGCAAACTCTGTAAAACAAATGGCATGGCACCGGAGCACCACCGTAATGAGGAAGCACTTGAAAAGAAAAAGGTTGGAGCGATAAGCGAAGAGGACTCAACAGCAGGGTAAGTTACTAACCTAATAATAGCATTATTGAAATGAGGAATAGTTCCTCCCACAGCAGTTAGTTCTTATTTATCAAATAGCCAGTGTTTGGACACGATCCAGCTTAAAAGGTCTATTAAATCAAATACACTTCAACATTGCACGACAAGTGTATTTAACTAGCTGGCTAATTAATGTTTCTGGTAGAGCAGACACGGTAGAGCTAATGTTAATCTAGCAAGCTCATTAACACAACCCGGCAGTGCCCAAGTAAACAAACAGAAAGAGTTATACTGCAAACAAATTTAAAACACAAACCAGATTTTACTATTACAGTATTACAATGTATGCTAACCTTGTAACTCTTCGATTATGCTAATTTGTTAAACGTTTCATTACGTGATTTACTTATAGTTTTTTCAAATACTATTGCGCATAGTAGAAACTCCAAAGTCTGTTTCAAAATAAGTCATTCTAAATCAAAAATCGTATGTATGTCAAAATAGCATAAACAGGTCAAATACATAAAGCAACAAAATTACTATTCGACAGGCCTTATAAGGTTATTTACAAATGTGTTCTATAAAAGCTGTTTCTATAATTGTTTTGTAGACAATTTTAACATCTCAGGTATGTCTAAGCAAGGTATAAAATACCATATTTTGCACCTTACTAAAGAAATGAGCATATGTTTTGCACATGTTTTATAGCATACATTTTGCTCTGTTATGTGTTAAAATTGTCAATTTGGAATTAAATTTTAAGAAAAAATAAAGTTATGGAAATATTTATAAATTTGTTTATCCGATTCATCCATTAATCGAAGAAATAACCAACAGATTAATCGATTATCCAAATCATCGCTAGTTGCAGCCCTACTCTTATGCAAACATGATAAAAATCCTGTTTCATTTGAAGAAATCAGTGACAAATTTTCTAGCTCTAGACAACTTTTAGATTCTCTGACTCAACCCAACAACACAGGGATCCCTACCTGCGTTTTCTTACTTCCCGAATCAAGTTATTTTTAAAGAGACCGTGCACAATTTCCCCCAATATACATCTCAATAGCATAATACACGGTTTTCTTTACAATTAGTAAGTTTAATAATGTCACTTAATGTCATTTATTTGTTATTTCACATTAATCTTAAATTAGAATAGATGAGACTGATATTTTCTTATTGTAAGTACTGCTTCATATTTGATCTCCCCCTTAACATAATTTTTTTTGCAGGAAGATTATATTAATTCTAGGGTGAAATTTTTCCTATCCTCATGCTAAAATCAACTTTAAATACACATTTTTAAAGCTAAAATTTCGACGATGTCACCTATGGAGAACACTTTCAGAATAGAGAGAATTTTTTCATAGTAAGAATTTCAAGAGCTATAACTAGGGATGTAACGATTAAAGTCTGAGGAATGATCAGGGTTTCATGATTATTAACCATTAAATTATTTTACAATACTAGGGATGTATAAAATCATGAGCATTCTTTAATTAGAGGTTTTATATTCTACAACATTTCTTTGATGGCTTTTCTTTTTAACAGTTGCTGCCTTTTGAAACAAATCATACAGTTACCAAATAATACAGTACAAAATAAATATAAATGAACAAAATAATTAACACTAATACTTTAGACTACTTGATGAGGTATTGACAGTGAATTGCACTTTTTAAACTGCATGTCAGTGTGACAATGCAGTCTGAAGTGTACAATATCTAATGTTAGGTTTACTAGCCAGCTCACACTTTTATAATTTGAATTAGCAATATCCTTCTTGAGAACGTAAGGTAAAATCATGGGCACACAACAGACACATCGATTTCATGGCTAAAAAGACACTACAAGTCACCGATTGCATGGTCATTTGTTTAGCTCAATCACTGTACTTGTTCAATTACTATACATTTCACTTGTGCTGTCTACATTCTCCTTGTCCAAATTATTAATTTTTTCTTAGACAAGCGTTAATGTCTGAGCAAAATAATAATATTTCCCGGCACGTAGACAAAGCTGTTTCATGAAATGTGCATATTTTTCATGTTTATTTCTACTTGCTTTATAAACATGGAATTTACAGCCTTGACACTGACAACTCGCGGCATAAACTTTTAGCAACAGAAGTGTCTAATATAAAAACTACACAATTAGACAAAGTGTAGGCTACATTTCCTCAGTCAAATGTAGAGTTATCATATGCATTGGGATAAGCGATAGGTAGAAATTAGAGGTCGACCGATTATGATTTTAAGGCCGATACTGATTTAATTGACTGATATATTATTTTATTTTTTTGGGGGGGGGGAATATTGACAATAAAACAATACTGAAAGAACAAACTTTTAATATAACTTCATAATATAATACACAAAATCCTTTCAAATCTCAAATAAATATATCAAATTATTTAAATTTGTTCATATAAAATGCCAAACAAATGGCAAAACACAGGGTGAGAACTGAATATATGCTACCTTTGGTTGTTATTTACATTTTTTTTACAGTCAAATTTATGCTATTTATGCAATATATCAAATTTTAATAATAGGCATAGTACGATTTGTATTGTAGGCATATTACAAATGTATTCTGTGCATTTTGATAGTTGTCCTTTTATTAACCAATCGGATTTGGTGCTGCACAATGGGAGTAAAGTCAAGTCAAAGTCAAAGTTGTTTATTTGTCATATGCATCGATTGACATCACATCATCCTATGCAGAGAAATTCTTGTGACATGGCTCGACACATCTACACAGTGGGCTTAAAAAATTATATACAATATGAAGAAATTTTAAAACAATAATAATAATAGTAATAATAGCAATATACTATGTACTGAACAGTGATCTGGAGTGTACACAGCAGAAGTAATGAATAGTATAAATATGGCATGGAAATTCGTTTTTAAAGGTGCATTGAATGAGTGGATAAAGTGACCAGAGAATGACAGGGACTCAAGAAATGATTTGTAATCAATGTTCCATGTTAAGCAGCCGAATGGCCTGCGGAAAGAAACTGTTTTTTAGTCTGGTAGTCCGTGATTTGATGCTCCAGTAACGTCTACCAGATGGCAGCAGTGAGAAAAGGGCACGGCCTGGATGACTGTGGTCTTTTAAGATGTTCTGAGTTTTCCTCAGGCATCGCTTGTGGTAGATGCCTTGCACGGAGGGGAGACAACAGCCTATGATGCGCTCCGCTGACTTCACCACCCTCTGAAGGGCCTTGCGATCAGCAGTGGAGCAGCTGCCGTACCAGGCTGTAATGCAACCAGAAAGGATGCTTTCAATAGTGCACCTGTAGAAGTTTATTAAAATCCTGGCAGACATGCCGAACTTCTTCAGTCTCCTCAGGAAGTATAGGCGCTTTTGGGCAGTTTTTGTCGCCGAGCTTGTCTGACGGGACCATGTGAGGTCATCACTGATGAGCACACCGAGGAACTTGAACTCTGATACTCTCTCGACTTCAGCTCCATCGATGTGTATGGGGGCAAGACCCTCCCTCTGCCACTTCCTAAAGTCCACTATCATCTCCTTAGTCTTGCTGACGTTGAGAGAGAGGTTGTTGCTCTGGCACCAGGTAACCAAGGCATTTACCTCCTCTCTGTATGCGGTTTCATCGTTGTTGGAGATGAGACCTAGGATGGTTGTGT
>JACXGM010008255.1:6835-29327 GCA_016801145.1 Umbra pygmaea
TCAAACCCATGGTCAGGCTCAAACCCATGGTCAGGCTCAAACCCATGGTCAGGCTCAAATCCATGGTCAGGCTCAAACCCATGGTCAGGCTCAAACCCATGGTCAGGCTCAAACCCATGGTCAGGCTCAAACCCATGGTCAGGCTCAAACCCATGGTCAGGCTCAAACCCATGACCATTGTGACATAGACTGGGCTGCAATGCAGCGACTTTGCCTGTTATGGCCCCACATTTCCAACTCTGTTATTATATTTTTATTTTTTACATTTCTGAACTGTTGCCTTACAACATTCAAGTAACTTATAATGGCAGAGTGTGTAAATATAGCGGGAACAAAAAATAATTATATATAAAATAGTTTTGATTTCAAGCTGTAAAACAAAAAAGTTACTGTTTGAAATAAGTTTTCTATAGGCACTGTACTATTTTCATATAGTTGTTTTTTGGGGGGAGGTCTTTTTGTTAACTTGTTGGTAAATCTCACGTTATTATTTGAAGGAGTATCTGGATTTCAGGAAGGAAAGGAGTAAAATGCTGATCTCACGGCGAAACCAGCTTCTCCTAGAGTTCAGTTTCTGGAATGAGCCAACACCTAGACCGGGACCTAACATTTATGAGATGCGATCCTACAGACTCAAGGTAAGACCCTGCTCAGTACATCAAAAACCACCAAATATGCTTCTAGTTTCGGAAGAGCACATAATCCATTACAAGCTAAAACATTTAGGCTTCATACTCTTAATTTGAGATCAATGTTCCATATCAGCAGAAAGCACAAAATGTATACTGTCCCTTCAAAAATGTGTATGTGTATTTGGCATCAGGTAGCCTAGCTGTTAATGCCTAAAGTTTCTAAATCGAATCACTAAGCAGTCAAGGCTGACAATCTTTTGTTCTGTCCCTGAGAAATGCATTAAACCTAACTGCTCCCAGATTTTTGCTGTAAAGCTAAATATTTTCAAATGTTTCAAAGTAGCTGGTAAAATGAATGTAGGACTACCTACTACACATTCCATTCAATACTACAACATGCTATGTGAATTTGATTTTGCTGCATAGATTTGAATTTCAAAACCCTTTCTGTCTTCAAACTTTAAATATAATCATCTCTATATAAATGTTTTTGTGTCTCTCCATTTCAGCCTGGAACAATGATCGAATGGGGTAATCATTGGTAAGAATGTATTATTTTGAAATAAAGGTACTGAGGGATGTATTGTGTGCATAACAAGTAAATGTTTTATTAGTAAGTAAAATATCTGATTTAGCTGTTATTTCCCTCCCTTTTCTGCTAGGGCACGGGCGATCAAGTACCGACAGGAGAACAACGAGGCAGTTGGAGGGTTCTTCTCACAGATAGGAGACCTTTATCAAGTTCATCATCTGTGGGGTGAGGAGGTTGACTTGTGTTGCTAGGCAATGTACACAGTGTAGCAAATCAACTGAAAAGTGGGTACACGTACCTGGGCGATCTTTCTTTAGACAGTAGTCAAAGGAATGAACTCGAAATGAAAAACATGCTGACATTATGCTATGTCAACCATAGGTTTGAATGACATGTACATGCTTATGTGTACTAAGATTTTTGTTATGTGATTGGTTCACCTTTTCAGCTTATAAAGACCTCCAGTCAAGAGAAGAGACAAGAAATTGTGCCTGGCTGAAGGAGGGATGGGATGCTAGCGTGTTTTACACAGGTAGAAGATGACACATCTCAGAATAACTGGGGTTGTGGGCTGTTTGTTCACAGTTACTCATTGTCAGTCATACAGTTGCAGTCAAGTCAGGTTTATGGTCAAAATGTACAGATTTTCAGCTGCAATGAACAAATAGTTAAAATAGCTTAACACAAAAAATGCATCAATTGGTTACCCCAAGTAATGAATTCACCAGTCTCAAAATTATTCAACAACCTGAATAGAAATTTTTCTTTACCACAGCACAAATATGCAAAACAAGTGTTTTGTCTCAAGCATACCTGATGGCACTAATCAAGGGCTTCATTTGTTGCACCAGGTGTGTTTGAGCTGGAACACATGAAATACCTGAACTGGCTAGGGGTTTATTGAGTGTCGTGTTGGACTGCATGTTAGAAACATGCCTAAGTCAGGAGAATGGTCCAAAAGGTTAAGAGAAGAGATCATCGCTCTTCACAAACAAGAAACAGGATAAAGAAAGATAGTGAAGGCACTGAATGTTCCCAGAGGCACTGTTGGAAGCATAGTTCACAAATTCAAGGTTATGGGAACGTTGGTTACAGTACCTGGACAGGGCAGAAAAAGGAAGCTATTGTTGTGTTTCGTGTTGATCTTGAACTAAAAATGACAATATTCTTCACTTTTGAACACTCAGAACACATATTACAAACTCTGTTTGTGTCGTCTTCCCGCCGGGCTCTGGTCCTCACGCCCCCACCTGGTCACATGCCCAGTATACCACATCTCCCTTATTAAGAAAGATATGTAACATGTAATGCACAGTGTGTGTGTGTATGTGTGTGTGTGTGTGTGTGTGTGTGTGTGTGTGTGGATTATTATTTTAAAAATTGAAATTGTTTTATTATATAGAGAAAGGGTGGTTGTGTTTTAGAATGAAACTGTATGACAACTGATGTGTGTGAAAGGGGTGCTGTCTGGCACTCAAGGTGTTTAGGAACAGGCCTAGACGTTTTAACCTTGAAACAAGATTGGTTATACTTTGTGTGAATGAATAGGGCTCATACACGTGTTGCTGGTCAGTGTTTTCTGGTCCGGTTGCTGCTTTGGTTTGTGCCTTGGGATGAACTATGGCCATGGGTGGTGCTCATAGGTTTTTTAGCCTTTAAAACAAGCCCTGTGCTACATGCTGCTTGAGAAATGGTCTTGTGACAAATGTTTCCTTCAATCCTTCCCAATACAGAACCTGATGTGTGGCCAGTGAAGGTTGGTTAGCCAATGACGGGTAAGATCCCAACCTAAGACAGGCACAGTCGTGCATCTGGCCACAATATCTGAAGAACATTTTTATGTACCCAGACACAAGATAAGTGCTGAAAAATGGCACAGAGCAAACCGAGAAGGTGCAGTGGTTTCCAGGCCTGGGGAGGATAATGGAATGAGAAATGGATAATGTACTTGATTTCCATTGACAAATGTTGTTGTTGCTGCACCACTCATTGTCACTGGCCTGGTTTCTGGAGGCCAGATCTCCTGCCTGACTCAAAAGGAATGATTGGTGCATTATTGGATGGTGTTGTGCATGACTGGTTATTTTGTGAGCTAGTGTAATGGGGGTAAGAAAGCATAAGAAATTTCTGCGGGTTGCAGAAATTATGCTGATTATTTAATTATATATCATTCATTTGGTTAAGACAAATGACTGATCTGCAATAAAATGTAATGCACACAATCAAGTCTGTGCTAATTTATACATCAAATTATAATTTATATTACGGTACATGTAATTAACAAATTCACCAATGTACAAACTTTCTCATCTGAAACGCTTGGACTAATGAACACTGAATTTGAACAATTCTATTGTCATCCCCTACTCCCTTTAGATCTTATGATCTTCAATTTCTTCAATAATTTGAGGTGCTTTTACTTCTCTACCTGACCTCTTTATTTTCAACAGGCTGTGCTGGTGTGTTAAAACCCGGATTGTCTGAACTAAAATTTGTTTGAGAAGGGGAGGACTGGATGGGACCAAAGAAATTAAACAGTCTCCCACCACCTAAACTTTCCTATCTCCCAAACACAAACACTTAACTGGCACACATAAGGGCTGACTCACTCACCGGACCGCCGACCTGACAAAAAAACTGCATGTGTGGAGCTTGGCTACTTAGCTTCAGAGCTAAGGTGGGGCTACAGATTAGGTGTCCATAAACAACCTGCGTATCTAACGGTAGTTCCGCATTACATTTGCGCGCAAGTTTCATTTATTTTTACACCGTGTATTCTCCATGTAAATTCACGCACCGAACCGTGACGCCCGTACCGTTTCGGTTCAATACGAATACATGTACCATTCCACCCCTACCACACACTCTAAAATAGTTTGCCAAATGTGGCCACTGCCACACCAAATACCTGACCTCAATCCAAAACTGAGGATACAGACCCAGAGCTCACGCATGAAAATAACCAGAGAGTCACCAACACAAAATGACTCATTACTGGAACCAGAGGTACTGGATTATGGAAGGGAGGAGTCATGGATAAGTCATGATTGAACTGATCTGTGCCACCAGTGGGGAAATAAACACACTGAAAAGAACAAACAAACACACAGAACAGGACACAGCACATAGAATACAGACAACACTGAAAACCCTAGTAACTTCATCCCTAGTTGACCCTCATGTAATTTGATCAGTACGTTTTCCTGAAAACCCTAGTAACTTAGACTGAGAGATGTAACATCCATCCCTAGGTGACCCTCATGTATTTTGATCAGCATGTTTTCCTGAAAACCCTAGTAACTTAGACTGAGAGATGTAACATCCATCCCTAGGTGACCCTCATGTATTTTGATTAGTACGTTTTCCTGAAAACCCTAGTAACTTAGACTGAGAGATGTAACATCCATCTCTAGGTGACCCTCATGTATTTTGATCAGTACGTTTTCCTGAAAACCCTAGTAACTTAGACTGAGGGATGTAACATCCATCCCTAGGTGACCCTCATGTGTTTTGATCAGCATGTTTTCCTGTAACACTCTTGGTTTAACAGTTCTACAGCCAGAATTCTATCCAGAACAGATAGTGCATCCCTATATTGACCGTAAGGATTTAGGATTTCATGTACTGACCACCCACATGTTATCCCAAGCAAAAAACAGTATACTTAATTGGTCATGAAATGTAATTTACTTATTTATTAAATATGCTCCTAATATATCATTTTGGTATGTATATTGCAAATATACTTCAATATATTGAATTCATACTTCAACATAAGTGTACTAGCTGTATAATACTGGAGTATGGATGTTCTGATACCAACATTTTGACTTTGATACCAATACTTGCTATGGTACCTCGGTATTGATACCACGGCAAAATCACAGATAACCATTGAATTATAAATAGCTAATCAAACCACATCTAAATAAACACTAGACGTGGTAGTTTAAAAAGTTATGATAGTTCCAATCGAAAGAGTTAATTGTTCCATAATTTAATAGTTGCACATTTTGTGCATATAGAGAATGTCTTTGTTTTTCAGTAGGCCCGATTATTGCCTGACATCTTATGATTATTCATGGATCAGGAACACGCGTGCATTTGTGGCTGTAGTGAAGAAATTTTAATGCATCTTGCTCCATTCACGAGAAAAATTTGATACACCTTTTTCAAACTGTCACTGCAATGTATTGGGGTTTCCTTTTATCATTTGGCTTGTAAGCGAAGTACTTATTTTATTACGAGCAGCATGCCTTTACACAATAACGCACCTTTGTTGTTCTCTCTAGCAGCCGCCTTTAGCTTTTTTACATTTCTACAACAACACGTTGTCACAGGGCAATAGACACGCCTACTTCCTTAAAGTCACCACATTTATTTTCCAATGGATTTGATGTTGCCAGAAGTGTTGCTCCTTTCGTATGAATGAAAAGCTAGATACAATGTTTTAATTGAGTACCGAAATATATAAAATATCAGTATAGTACCGTTTTGAAATTCTGGTACCGCGGTACTTTCTCAGTACCGGTTTACCGCACATCCCTATACTGGAGTAAATTTAAATATACTTTTTTTAAACTTTGTATGGCCTGAATCACCTTTCTCAAACACACATCTTCAGCAGTAGTACATGAAATCACTGTCCATGTTTCGTCTGATACAGGGAAACTCTTTTTGAGCAGATTTACATGTATGGTATCATGTTGCTCATATTTGTGGTTTGGTTCTTAACAATGAACAGCTCTGGAGAATGTATTGGCTATGAGCAATTATTTTCCAGGTCAGTGTTTGAGTTGCAAGTTGTATTTCAGAAGTTTCGGGAACAGCCTCTGCACCCTTGGTGGTGTGAACGCCAAACCCTTCTTGGCTATAGTTACCAATGATTTATGAACTGTTTAAGCCCACACTGTTTTAGCGTATATTATCACATGGAATATCTCACATGCATATGACAGAGACAATGCCTCTTTCAATGTGAGTTTTGTCAGTGCACTGGAGACACATGCAGCTGGGTGTCATCTGTTGTAAAAGTACCGTGCCCATACCGGCTTTCGAGGCATTGGCTGAGATTTTGTTTATGCGTTTCTCGTCATAGAACCTTAGTACTGGAGCATGCATGATTAATGCCTTGAGCTCCTCAAACTCGTTCCGGTGATTGCTGTCCCAGTGCATCTCTGTAGTTTCACACATAGTTGTCTCATCTGGTTGGTATGTGTTGCCAGGTTACACACAAATTTCCCTACATACAGTAGTTAACCATGCCTAAGAAACTTTGCACACCCTCTTTGTCAGTAGGAGGTGGTATGTTCTTAACCCTTCAAGGTCTAAGGGGTTTTAGGTCCGCGTGGCTCATAGTTTACATTTTCAAATTGGCGACTGCCTAAAAAACATGACCGAGTTTGAGGCACCATAACTCTGGCTGTGTTTAACCCACAGGAATGAGCCACCACTCATTCTTTTCGTCTGATCTTCCCCTACCACTCATATAGGGTTAATGGCTGTTACTTAGCTTTGATCAATCTGAACTCCATCACAAGTTAGTTTTTCACCCAAAAAGGTTAGTTCTGTCTTTCGGAATTCACATTCCTCAGCATTTAGATTTGACCATTAAACTCTACCTTGATCAAGTACTGATTTCCGCCTTATGTCTGTGCTCTTCAAGGGTTTGACCCCATATCAACACATCATCAATGTGCACTTTTTGTGCCTGGCACCTTCTCAAATATCAGTCCTATGAAAGGCTTCTGGTGCTGATGTGAGTCCAAATGGTAGCCTTTTAAATAAGTACCTACCAAAAGGTGTGTTAAATGTACAAAGCCTAGTACTCGCCCTGTCTGCCAAAACCCAGAGGAGGCATCAAGCTTTGAGAAGAATTTAGCCCCTGCTATGTCCGCAAAGTTCTCACCCCTGGTGGGTACTTAAGTGTTCCTTTTTACATATTTGTTTAATTCTTTCGGATCCATGCATAGCTTAAATGAGCCATCTTTCCTTTCAACAATAGCCGCTTTCTGACCAAGTAGTTACAGGAACTTAGTTATAGGAACAGTCCACTTCTAAACAGTTCTTCTAACTACCCTCCCCCAAAACCGGTTTTGCTATTTGCATTCACACTGGTCAAGTGGCCATAGGAACTGGTAGGAGGGATAAGGGAGTGACGCAAGCGCCGCAACGGTCTTTTATAGCGTCGTCACTAGACTTTAGCGTAGTGCCACATGCAACAACATTTCAAAATTGAATGTTTGTAACACTGGGTGTATGATTGGAGATAAGTGTATAAATCATCTTATGTATGCGGATGTTCTGGTTGTTTTCAGCCCAAGTAAAGCTGGGTTCCTTCAGTGCCTTGCTGTTTGTTTGTTCAGATTACGAGGCTGAAAACAACATCAGATACAATTTTAAAAAAAAGAGTGTTGTGTTGATGTCCTCATAACAGAGTTCAAACGGCGGTGTTTAAATACTAGTCATAGAAATTGAGTTAACAGAGAAACACAGAAGACAAAGGCTCCAGCATAATATTTATTATATGCAACAGACAAACGAAACAACGGGCTTAATTTATGAGTTGGACCAATCAACGTAGACCTGGGAAAATGGAAAGACCCTGCTCTGAAGTAGGAGCTGAAAGAGTTATAGGAAGTGAGGTGCGAGGAACTAAATGATCCCCAAATTTCTCCTGTCTGAACACAAGACAAAAAGGGTTATAGGAACGTTATTTTCTAGGAACTGCAAAAATCCCTGGGGTGGGGAAAGCGGCTTATGACTAGTGAGTCTACCCGTTTAGTAGGGTTTTCTCTTTTCAACAATATCTGACGACTTCAGCCTACAGTATATAACGCTGCTTTTAGTTTGTCTCTCAGTGACATTGGTATTTTTCTAGTGGCATGGATCACTGATCTGTTGCACATTCAATGTTCCTATCCCCTGAAACACATTACCATATCCATCCTCAACATTAGGTGTTTCACCATTCACTGTGTGAACCTGTTTCACTAGTCATTAAATGACTTGAACCCAATGATGGGTGGTTTCTCACCCTTCACTATTACAAATGGAGCCTTGTGAGATTTCCCATCAACCTGAACCACTATTGTGCATGTCTCTAAAGTAGCAATTTCTTCACCACTGTATGATTTTAGTCTAAACCTGTGTTTATGTTCACTTGTGGTTTTACCTGTAATCGTAACAGTTTCGAAACAGGAATTATGTTTTCCTAGTGCTGGGCGGTATACCGGTTCACACCAAATACGGTATTTATTTTCGTCATGATATGAATTTTTTATATACCGCCATACCGGTGTATTTGAATAGACAACGTCCTGAACGCTGCGCTGTGCAATTCTGCTGAATACATTGTATTCCAACCTGGAATGCGGTTTGATTCATATAGCCTACTGTACTATTTGGGTGGGCTTTTATGTAAATCTGGGTGCCATCTACAGTAGCTACTGTAGAATACGGTAGGAGGAACGCCCCGGAAAGAACGTGAGTGTACTGTAGAATACGGCAGGAGGAACGCCCTGGAACAAGCCGAAATCATGGTCAACATTCATCTTCTTTGTCAGCAGAAACTGGCATATAAAGAAAGTTTTGTATCTAAAGTTTAAAACAATTGAATATCTAGGGGAAATTGGATACTGAAGTTGTGCATTCTGTCTTCAGTGAAAGCATACAACCGATAGTTTGTTAGTTACTGTTCGAATTCCGAGGGTCTCTATAATAATTCAATTTACACGCGTCTATGAAGTGACAGTAGTTTAAATGATTGTCTCTAAAACAGCTACATGTATATTTTACAGTCAAAACGAAGTCTGCTGTGCATATAGCAACTCTTTCATCATAAGAATAATATAATGAGCGGGTGAACACCATGCTATAATTTAATAAAATTATGAATATTGGATTCGTTCCCAGTTTTCGGATAATAAAACACTTTAGCATTCGTAACTGCATTTACGTTGTAAGTCTAACGAAGTCTAAAAAGTATATATCCTTTCTAGGTCTCTCTGCTGTATATTTTAAATTTGGATCTGATGAGTTAAGAGAGAAACTCTGTGAAGAGAATATACAATATGTGCCATTCATGAGGATATAATATATAGAATACAATTTATTTTGTATCCCACTTTAGGAAAAGCTGATCTAAAACAACAGTACAGAACAAAAATAATGACTGCCGTTATCGTGTGTAAAAGAACTTTCTATATAGCGCGCCCCCGAACCGTTTGTAAAAACGTGCATATCACACGAAGTATATTCACTAAAATAAAGTAGGCTACTAGTGTGGAATTATTCTACAATATTCACTCATCATGAAAGTAAAATAGACCATCCTAAGTCAATCTACTGCAATAATTCCTCTCTCAAACTATAGAAAATGCTGGGAACACTTGATTATGCATGAAAAAAGAAATACCGTCATATACCGTGAAACCGGTAGAATCTTGACAAATACCGTGATATACATTTTTGGTCATACCGCCCAGCCCTATGTTTTCCTGTACCCCTCTGTGTCGTTTGAACACAATGTCAGTTCCATTCATTTTGTTAGTACTAGTCCAATCCACTTCTGGCCCTGCAAGTGCCACTGTTCCCACAAAGAAGTCACCAGAAACCTCCTTGCCGAACTCGTTGTAATAGTCCTGTTCCTCGTTAACGTAATGTGCATTTTGTTACTGCGCTGCCTGCATTTGAGTGCAAAGTGATTCTTAATGCCACAGTGGCGACACTCGTTTCCATATGCTGGACTGACGAGGTAGGTGCTCCCCTCCAGTTGCCGCACATGCGCTGTTGCCTGCCTTCGTTGCTTCCTTTTGAACTAAGATGCTTTGCAGTAGCTTTCCCTTATACTAATGTACTCCACTTCGCACTCTGTGTCACTCACAACATCACTGTCCGTTGATCGAATACAACTCTGTGTCACTTCCCTAGATTGACACATCAGCGTTTTGTCCCTTACTCCGATAACAAGTCTATTTAGTATTAACAAGCCTGCAAGTTGACCAAAATTACACAAATTACATTTTAAATCCATAATACATTCTTCAACCGTATCCGATTAATTCTAACATTTACTGTTGAAAATGTACCTCTCAAAACTCTCATTGGGAGTGCAAAAGGTCTGAAATTAGGCTAATACCAGTGTTTATAGTCTGTTTTTTCATCAACTAAAAACTATTGCAGCCATCAGTGCATCTGCACCATCCACTGTTTGAAACAGCTTTGCCTTCTGTTGGTCATCTTTTTCAGCTGCCCCTATTGCCATAAGATTGAGATTTAAAATGCTGCTTGAAATGCTTCCATTGGTCTTCAATGTTGCTGGTAAATTTCAGCTCTGCTTGAGGCTTTAATTAATCCATGGCAGTAACGGGCTAACAAGTGCTGAAAACACTGCTAATTAGCAACTCGTTGATACTGTGATGAAATCCGTAGCTATGTAGGACAGCTAGCTAGCCACTGTCATCTAGTTGCTCACCTCCTCCCGTCTTTTTTTTTTTAAATTAAAATTAAATTACGTCAAAGGCAAGTTCGGCCACTCCTGGTACCATGTTATGTTTCTTGTTGATCTTGAACTAAAGATGACAAATGGACAAAATCCAATAAATTATTTGTTTAAACACTCAGAACTCGTATTACAAACTTTGTTGGTGTCTTCCCGTCTGGCTCTGCGGTCCTCGTGCCCCTCACCTGGTTACATGACCTCGAGCCCAGTATATCACAGCTATCAATGGCTGCAACCACTTTTCTGAGACAGCAGGTTGTGAAAAACCCTTGAGTGGCTGCAAAAGACCTGCAACAAGACTTTGTGGCAATAGGCACTGAGGTTTCAGTGAGCACAGTAAGGTGCGTACTACACGCAGAAGGTTTCCATGCCAGAACTCTTAAGATCGTACACCACTACTGACCCAAAAGCACAAGACAATTTCTCTCTAATTTGCTCATATTCATAAAGAAGCTACAGAGGTTTTGGGATTCTGTTCTGTGGAGCGATTAAACAAATCTGAAAACTTTTGGCACGACGGATCAGCAATATATTTGGAGGAAGAAAGACGCATACACTGAAAAGAACCCTCTGCCCACAGTCAAGTATGGCGGTGGCTTGGTTATGCTCTGGGGCTGCTTTGCATCCTCTGGCACAGAAAACCTGCAACATTGTGAAGGCAAGATGGATTCATTGTATCAGGAAATCCTAAAAGAAGACGTCATGCTATCTGTGAGGAAGCTGAAGCTTGGGTGTCATTGGACCTTGCAACAGGACATTGATCCCAAGCATACCTCAAATTCAAACAGGGCTTGGTTGCAGAAGTCCTGGATTAATCTACAGTGGCCATAATAGTCACCTGACTTGAACCCCATAGAAAATCTCTGGTGGGATTCGAAGTAGGCGGTTGCAGCACGCAAACCCAAGAATATTACTGAACTGGAGGCCATTGCTCATGAATGGGATAAGATTCCTTTAGGAATGCTGCCAGAGGCTGATGCCATTACAGCAGAAGGGTGCTCCCATGAGTAAATATTTGTATGAACATAAAGAGTCAACAACTAATGCATAAACTGAAGAAGTACCACAGACAGGGGGTGGTGGTGGTGGGCAAAATTAATGTACTGCAGTGCATGTATATGATGTACTGCAGTGCATTTCCTCCTCATGGACTGCACCAGATTTGCCAGTTATTGCTGTGAGATGTTATCCCAGTCTTCCCTGTAACGCACAGCTTTGAGCTGGCCTGCAATGACGACAAGCTCACGATTATGCTGTGAAACACCGCCCCAGTGTCTGACCATCACTCCTGGCGAGACAAAACGGTGACTCGTCAATGAAGAGCACTTTTTGCTAGTCCTGTCTGGCCCAGCGAAGGTGGGTTTGTGCCTATAGGCGACGTTGCTGACGGTGATGATTGGTGAGAACCAGACTTTACAACCAGCCTTCAGGCCCTCAGTCTCTCTCAGCTTATTGTGGACAGTTTGAGCACTGATTGAGAGACTATGATGGAGTGTAACTCAGGCAGCTGTTGCCGTCTAGCATGTTTGGATGTCCCGATCCTGTGCAGGTGTTGTTGCATGAGGTGTTGTTGCATTAAACTAACCTTCACCTCAATAACATAACATTTATGCCTAAACTCAACCTTCCTCTAATGCCTAAACTTAACCCTAAACCTAATTGGAATGCCTTAACCTGAAACTACCCTAAATTGAAATCCTAAACCTAATCGTAGCCTTGTCCTAAACATAAATTGTAAATCAGAAATTGACTTTGTCCTTATGGGGACCGGCAAAAGGTCCTACTATGGGCATTTTTGTCAAGTATTACTATCCTTGTGAAGACTTCTGGTCCTAATATAATCTTTTAAACCAAAACACACACACAAACAAACTTGTGCTCATAGGTATGCATACCCTGGCAGAAATTGTGAAATTTTGGCATTGAGTTTGACAATATGACTATTCATGCAAAACATCTGACTGTTGTGTTAGGATAGTGATTATATGAAGCCATTAATTATCACATAGTTGTTTGGCTCTTTTGTAAACCACACTGATAACAGAAATCACCAAAATTGCCCTGATCAGAAGTTAACCTTGAACAGGGATTCCAGCAGAAAATTTGTTAGTTAAGGTGGTAGGTTGGGGTTTGCCATCAGACCGGCAGGGGGTTGGGGTTGCCATCTGACTGGGGTGGGGTGACTTGTTTGTGCGATAGATTACAGACACTGTACTACATTTAACAATTATTTATTAAACACTAAATATTAAATTTAAATAATATATAATTATGAAATAACTCTTATCTTTTTAAAATAAGAGTTGCAATGTGCAATTTTAACAAACCATACAAACTATACAACACTATGTGCTATGACCATGATAGATGCCGCAATGACCTTCAACCACCCAGATGTCACTGTTCGGACGCATCACGCTTTTGAAAACGTAGTTAAGGCAGCAGGCATGTGTTGCTTAGGAGGCTGCCTTGGCTACAATGTGCAGCAGGAAACCCTGATGTTTGGCCTTGTTTCAGACACACAAGGTGACATGTTAAACACCTGTGGCATTTTAAATTGCAATTAGTGTCTGTGTATAACTAGCCAATGAGTTTGTTAGCTCTCACATGGACGCACTGAGTAGGCTAGATACAGAGCCGTGGGGAGCAGAGAACTGTCATAAGACCTGCTAAATAAGGTACTGGAACTGCATAAAGTTGGAAAAGGATATAAAAAGATATCAAAAGCATGGCAAATGCCAGACAGTACTGTTCAATCACTTATTGAGAAGTGGAAGATTCAGGCATCTCTTGATACAAAAGCAAAGGTCAGGTAGACCAAAAAAGATTTCAGCCAAAACTGCCAGAAGAAATGTTTGGGATACAAAGTACAACCCACAGGCAACCTTGGGATACATACAGGCTACATATGACGATACTTTTAACGGCGATACATAAAACAATACGACGATACAAAAACCTGGTTACAATATGCCCAACAACACCTTCACAATTGTAGTGATGTGACCAAAATAGAGCCTTATGGTCACAACCATAAGCACTATGTTTGGAGAGTGGTCAACAAGGCCTATAGTGAATAGAATACCATCCCCACTGTGAAGCACGGTTGTGGCTCACTGATGTTTTGGAGGTGTGTGATCTCTAAACACACAGAGAACCTTACAAAAATTGATGGCAAGATGAATGCAGCATGTTATCAGACAATACTGGGAGACATTTTGCATTCTTGTGCACGAAAGCTGCGCATGGGACGCTCTTGAACTTTCCAGCACAACAATGACCCTAAGCACAAGGCCAAGTGGACCCTCCAGTGGTTACAGCAGAAAAAGGGGAAGGTTATGGAGTGGCTATCACAGTCTTCTGACCTTAATATCATTGAGCCACTCTATGGAGATCTCAAACATGCAGTTTATGCAAGATGACCAAAGACTGCATGACCTGGAGGACTTTTGCCAAGATGAAATGAGCAGCTTTACCACCTGAAAACATTTTGGGTCTCATAGACAACTATCACCAACAACTGCACGCTGTCATTGATGCTAAAGGAGTCAATACACCATATTGAGAGTGAGGGTATGCAGACTTATGAACAGGGGTCATGTCATTATTTTCTATGTTGCCATGTTTTGTTTTATGATTGTGCCATGTGACCTACAGTTGAATATGAATCCCATGAGAAATAAAAACATATTTTTTGCTTGCTTACTCATGCTCATCTTATACCAATTTTCCAGGGGTATGCAAAATTTTGACTCACTGTACGTACGTACATTCCAAATTATTATGCATATTATATTTTACACAGATTTTCCTAAATAGTTGATGCAAATGACAGTCAGTATAATTTTGAAGTCATAAACCGTTAGCGTATAAGTTGGATTTCATTGATCAAACTACCCAATTAAAATTATATATTATATATATATATTTATATATAGCTATTTCAATCAAACATCTTAACAGTGCAGGCTACACGTTAACATAGGACCTCTTCTATATCACCTTCACAATTCTTGCATCCATTGAACTTCTGAGTCTATGGAGAGTTTCTGCTTGTATTTCTTTGCTTAGAATCAGCTGGTAGTCCGCTTTAGGGTCCCTGAAGTTGTGAAAATGACCTCAGGAAATTATATAGAGTCATCTTCATGCATGACAATGCACCATCACTTGCTGCCTCCCACCCTCATATATCTTTTGCTTGAGGATGCTCCAAAGGTTCTCAACAGGATTGAAGTCAGGGGAGGATGGGGGACACACCATGAGTTTCTCTCCTTTTATGCCCATAACAGCCAATGATGCAGAGGTATTCTTTGCAGCATGAGATGGTGCATTATCATGCATGAAAAGGATTTCGCTACGAAAGGCATGGTTCTTCTTTTTGTACCATGGAAAAAAAGTGGTCAGTCATAATCTCTAAATACTTTGCCGAGGTCGTTTTCACCTTCAGGGACCCTAAAGGGGCCTACCACCTCTCTCCCCATGATTCTGGCCCAAAACATGACTCCACCACCTCCTTGCTGACATCGTGGCCTTATTGGGACATGGTGACCATCCAACAACCATCCACTACTCCATCCATCTGGACCATCCAGGGTTACACGGCACTCATCAATAAACAAGACTGTTTGAAAATTAGTCTTCATGTATTTCTGGGCCTACTGCAACCATTTCTACTTGTGAGCAATTGGTTAGGAGTGGCTGAATAGTAGGTTTATGCACAACTGCAAGCCTCTTGTTGACCCTACACCTTAAGGTTTGTGGGACTCCAGAGGAACCAGCTGCTTCAAATACCTGTTTACTGCTTTGTGATAGCATTTTAGCAGCTGCTCTCTTAATCCGACGAATGTGACTGGCAGTAACCTTCCTCATTATGCCAAAATATTTCATGTTTGACACTTAATTCCAATTAGCATAATAATTTGGAACGCAGTATATGTATGATTGTATGTACGCATGCAAACATACGGCATCAGACATGTCAATCGTAATGTCCCACAATTTACAGGAAATAAAGCAGTGTCATCACTTTGCTTTGATCTGTGAACATATGGTGCTTCTTTATTGTGGGGACAAAGTTAAATCTGGATTAATACTCATCTGTCAACCTCTTCCCTCAGTGCCCTTGATTAGAAGCATGGAGTCCAGGATCATGATACCTACCAAGGGTTCACCGCTGCAGTGACCACATGAGTCTGTGACATTCCTGTCTGGAGGAGCCCAATGTCTTATGGGATCCGAGCCCCGACCCATGTCTGCACCTCTATTCTCGGTGCTGCTCATTTACAAGTTGAGATCTAGATATTAACTGTGTTAAAAGCAGAGGGATGGAACATTATTTCTAAATATCATTTTCAAACGGTGAAAACAATTGGTTTCATGATCACTAAAGCTTGACTCTCAATTCTTTGTAAATGGTCATATTGGAGTTTAAGATGAATAACAAGTTTTTATTGTGGCGACTAGGTGTGAGGGGTTTTATTTAACCTTTGTTGAAGTATTGTTTCAATTGAACTATGTGCCTGGACAGAGAAAAGTGATCATCTGTACTTTAAATCAGCAAGTATTTGAGATTACAATTGTTGTGTTTGAGACAATGAGTTACCAAAATATAATTGTGTTGTTTGAGTTGCTGACATTGAAAGTGTTTGCTTTATCTCAGGTTTATGAAACTTGTAGGTCAAGGTAAACAAATTTGTCAGGGAACCTAGTCAATTAAAGCATGGTCCAACTGAGAAACATTAACAGAGGTATGGTAATATGGTTTACTACTTTTTGTGTAAATGATTTTGCCCTGTGATAGATTTATTAACATATCAACATTTGTTATGGATATTATTTGACCTATGAATGTATTAAATATACTAAAAATGCAAACGTGACTTGCATGACCTGAGATTGTAAGCAATGTTCGGTCTTTGTTCAATTGTGTATTTTTTTACATCAGATATGATTGGTGAAACCACCACTATTGAACATTGAAATTGTACATTTACCGGTACATTGTAAACACACAGCCGTTAATGTCACTCAATATATTATACAGTACCCTGTAGCTTTAAGACCAGGGGCGTGTTATTATGAGGCTGTGTTTTTTGATTGAATATACAGTAGCTAGCAGGTTGAGCGGAGTCGGATTGCGTCGGATGTTTTTCTCGTCTGTCTGTGACTGATGCAAGACAGTTTGATGAGCGTAGGGACATGAAATAGCACTACTGTTAAAACCTTTACTGTTCCGGCAACAAGACAAACATTAATTTAGACCGATCAGGAAGCAAGCTGTTCAAAACCATGGACTTGCATATTCTCGATCACAGACTGCGAGTGACTAGCATTTGCAAAAATGGGCTGGTAGATTTCACTCACCCATTGATCAAACTCATATTTCTGCGGAACAGAACAAGGTAAGACGGTTATGTGAAAAGATCCTGACTCGTGGATAGCTGGCATCCATACACAGGCTAGTTTGTTAATTCTAGATTGCATTCATCAAGTGCATGTAAATGTACTTTTGATATCACTAGCTAGTCTATCCGGCTCAATACTTAATATGTATGCATTTTAAAGTAGTGGCATGTGCATAACAAACTGTATGTTGCACGGTTGTGTTTCATTGGTGAAAAAGCACGTGTACAAAATCAAGGTGGGTGTGATGGATACCTTACAAAATAGTGTTAGTTAATTTGATATAATACATGTAACAAATAATATCAGTCGATAATATTTTGCCAATGGCTGAGAAATATGTTTAGCAATATGCCTGATGATAGGTACAAAATATATTGTAGGCCTAATCAACTCGTGTCTTATGACAGTTTAAACCGTACTGTACCCGTCTCAGCGGTTATCATGTTTAGTTGGAAAATGTTCTCGATCCTTGAATATAATTCCATTAAGAATAGATTTAATACGTTTCAGGAATGCATGTTGGTTCAACGGCTTTTTAAAATTAAATTCTGTAACGAACTGAACGTGAACAACCGGTTGAAAGTTTTGGGCGAGTTCATAAAGTTCTTCCTGGGAAAGAGCATGGTCTTTTTAAAACTTCACTCATTACATTAGGCAACACACCCACTAATCTGAAACCCACATATTGTTCTGGAATGTAGCAAGCAAACATAACTGCTTTTTGCACAAAATGACAATAACAGGACGTCACTTTCAATGGGATCTGTTACTCCAAGGATTCATGTCCTGTCTGGTCCCTTCCAGCCAGAAAGAAAGTTGTTTCGCCAAGAACATGATGGTTGCAGAGATTTTTTTGTTTGATCTCTGGAAATAATGCCTTAGTTATGTAATTGTTTATTACTTGGCTAGGCTGCATCTGCATGGCCAGGAAAAAAGACTCAACATCTGGCATCTACAGGTTAGCAGTATATGGATGTAGCCTACCCATGCCACAGGTATAACATGCACTGTAGCCAAAGGCTACACACCCTTTCAATGTTAAGAGATGGTCAATTGTAAAAGGATAATTATAAAAGAGCATTTTCGTGCCCTTTCTTCTGTGAGGTTTAAGCAATGCTGCCGGCATTCATAAAAGCCCAACACACTTCTCACAAGTGTCTTTGATGTTAGAACCTGGCTTGGTCTTTTGGCTCCCACCCAAAGGTGAAAGGAGGCATCAGTTAGGGAATAATCTGGGACAAGAAAATTTCGTTTAGATGTTTAAACGTGTACTGTAGGTTTCACAGTGGAAATATTGCTCAATAATACATCCTAAAGGAATTAGTCACAAAGAGTTCTATTGAATCATTAGTAGGCTGTTCATTTTACCTGTAGGTTTCTACATGCACTCAGTGCTGGCCTGAGCCTTTTGGGGGCCCTAAGCAGAATCTGATTTGGGGGCCCCCTTCTACCACACGGAGTCACCAGGGGACCCCAAGCAGCCGCTTATGTCGCTCATGCCTGGGGCTGGCCTTGCATGCACTACATGACTGGCACTATGACTGGCCTATAATGTGGTGATTCAGTGAAGCAACCAGAATGCAACAACATTGGCCTGTAGAGTTCTGCCATGCTTTGTTTCCTTGCATAAGCTATAGTCATGCTGTCATATCATTCTCTATTGACCTTGGTGTTTTCCTGTTTTGGGGTTTGGGATAAGGCCATGTGGAAAAGGCAAGGTTTAGGCGGAATTGTTTAGAGTTACTATGAATGCATTTAGGGAACTTAACAAACTGTACTGTAAACATCGTTTTTTTTTCTCATTAGGGCAGCCTTGTAATAGTATTGTGTGTTCTCTTGCTCACAAGCCTCTAGCTGCCATCATGCAAGCAACTCAAATGTAGCACAAAATCATCCGAAACAAAGCCAACAACCATGACTGGAATGTTAAAGAGGCACAAGCACTTAGCAGTCTTGCCACCGCAGAAAGCAAGCAAGGAAAGCCTCAGTAGCCTGTTAATTTGTTGGACCTCTGTTGTCTGACTGTTCCGTTAGTGTAATTGAAAACCTCTATGAAAGCATACACCAAAACAACTTTATGGTTTATGTTCTGTATTCTTTTTCAGTTTGCATACATGATGAAGGTTTCCCATCTGAACATTTGTTATTGGTAATTCTATGAAGCCCACTTGTCAAATTAACATTCACTGTAGTGTTAGCCTATACTGTGTATATACAGTGCCTTGCGAAGGTATTCGGCCCCCTTGAACTTTTTGACCATTTGCCACATTTCAGGCTTCAAACATAAAGATATGAAACTGTAATTTTTTGTATAGAAATAACAACAAGTGGGACACAATCATGAAGTGGAATTAAATTTATTGGATATTTCGAACTTTTGTAACAAATAAAGAACTGAAAAATTGGGCGTGCTAAATTATTCAGCCCCCTTAAGTTAATACTTTGTAGCGCCACCTTTTGCTGCTATTACAGCTGTAAGTCACTTGGGGTATGTCTCTATCAGTTTTGCACATCGAGAGACTGACATTTTTGCCCATTCCTCCTTGCAAAACAGCTCGAGCTCAGTGAGGTTGGATGGAGAGCGTTTGTGAACAGCAGTTTTTAGTTTTTTCCACAGATTCTCGATTAGATTCAGGTCTGGACTTTGACTTGGCTATTCTAACAGCTGGATATGTTTATTTGTGAACCATTCCATTGTAGATTTGGCTTTATGTTTTGGATCATTGTCTTGTTGGAAGACAAATCTCCATCCCAGTCTCAGGTCTTCCAGAATGGTCCTCTATTTTCTCCATCCATCTTCCCATCAATTTTAGCCATCTTCCCTGTCCCTGCTGAAGAGAAACAGGCCCAAACCATGATGCTGCCACCAACATGTTTGACAGTGGGGACGGTGTGTTCAGGGTGATGAGCTGTGTTGCTATTACGCCAAACATAACGTTTTGCATTGTTGCCAAAAAGTTCCATTTTGGTTTCATCTGACCAGAGCACCTTCTTCCACATGTTTGGTGTGTCTCCCAGGTGGGTTGTGGCAAACTTTAAACGACACTTTATATGGATGTCTTTCATAAATGGCTTCCTTCTAGCCACTCTTCCATAAAGGCCAGATTTGTGCATTATATGACTGATTGTTGTCCTATGGACAGACTCGCCCACCTCAGCTGTAGATCTCTGCAGTTCATCCAGAGTAATCTAGGGCCTCTTGGCTGCATCTCTGATCAGTCTTCTCCTTGTATGAGCTGAAAGTTTAGAGGAACGGCCGGGTCTTGGTAGATTTGCAGTGGTCTGATACTCCTTCCGTTTCAATATTATCGCGTGCACAGTGCTCCTTGGGATGTTTAAAGCTTGGGAAATCTTTCTGTATCCAAATCCGGCTTTAAACTTCTCCACAACAGTATCTCAGACCTGCCTGGTGTGTTCCTTGTTTTTCATGATGCTCTCTGTGCTTTCAACGGACCTCTGAGACTATCACAGAGCAGGTGCATTTATACGGAGACTTGATTACACACAGGTGGATTCTATTTATCATCATTAGTCATTTAGGTCAACATTGGGTCATTCAGAGATCCTCACTGAATTTCTGGAGAGAGTTTGCTGCACTGAAAGTAAAGGGGCTGAATAATTTTGCTCGCCTAGTTCGTCAGTTTTTTTTTGTTAAAAAAGTTTGAAATATCCAAAAATTTCGTTCCACTTCGTAAGTGTGTCCCACTTGTTGTTGCTTCTTCACAAAAAAACAGTTTAATATCTTTGTTTGAAGCTTGAAATGTGGCAAAAGGTCAATGTTCAGGGGGGCCGAATACTTTCACAAGGCACTGTATTTCTTCACGTTTTGTACTTAAGGGCTGAGGTGTAGCAGCTCTCAGTGTAATTCTGTGGTACTGGGACAAAAAAAGATGCAACCTCTTTCCTCTGTTGCTTTGCCTTATGTTTGTAACAAGAAACACAATGGGTTTTATTTTTCTTTCCACTCGCCTGCTTCAGTGGACAGTCAATGCTGGTGTCCCTGTTGAGTGTGACGAGCCGGTGGTCTCTGTACTAAAAGCAGGGGGAGAGCTGGGTAAATGTTTAGCCATTGTTCATTGGAATACAACCTGTGAAAATGAAAGACTTGTAGGTCAGCATTTTAGAAGCCTAGAATAAATAATTTAAGTGTCAAACCTTCCTGTCATTGCCACAGATGTCTTTTATCAGAGCTACATAGAAAATGTATGATTATGACAGAAACAGGAAAGTAGCCCAGCCAAGGTGTTACCCTGATAGGAAGTTAAACATTATTCTCCACATTATTTAATGTGCCTGCTGAAATTAGACTAAATAAACATTTTTCTCTCCTTTTGAGTACACAAATAACTCTGTTAATTTTCATGTTTTCTTTGCCCCCCCACTGTTAAGTAGATGATGGATTGCTAGAACCATGTTGTTGCCTGAATTCTGAGGTTGAGAATGAAGCAACCATTCACTAGATCCATACTCTCACAGGTTGTTCTGGTTCCCTAGTACGGACTAGCAGGAAGTAGCTTCGCTTTAGAGCTGGACAGCATGAAAGTTCAACAGGAAGGGCTTGTTAGGATGTGCAAGAAGACAATGGCTGCTGAGTTAGTGCTACAGTCGAATCGTTGGAGCACCCCCACGTCTAACCAGCTGCTTCCCAAATGGATCCCATATCCCAAAGTGCACTAAATAGGCCTCTGGTAAAACGAGTGCACTTTTAAGGAAATAGAGTTGAATTCGGGACTGGGCCCACTTTTTGGATTGATTGTCCCTTCTCATGGAACGAGCGGATTACATTTTGCTGAGTATGATCCCGTCAGGATTCTGGTGAAATCCAGCTGGCGCGAGGGCCGGGGGGGAGTGGATGGGTGGATGTTTCTTTCTGTTGCTGAGGCAAAATAGGGCTAAAGCATGGGGGGTGAGGCACGGTTTAACCATCCAGATGATTAGGACGGACTCTGCAATGCTCCTCTCAGGACTACAACCATAGGATTTGAGTACAGGTCTACCACAGAACATTCCGGTGTGTTTATTCACCTGGGTTTCACAATACCAGTCTGGCAACAGAGAGGAGTTGAATTAGGGATGGGCATTCGATGAAACTTTCTTCGTCGATCGTCGGGAGAATTAACGATTGACTATCGATTAATCATTAATTTTTTATATTAAAATTAATTAGTTGTTTAACTTTTTATAAATAAATCCAATGAAAATATAAAAATACAGCGTGTTTCTCCTCGATGAGATCTTCATTACAAGAAGAACAACTTGTGGCAGTTAAACTGGATGTTTGGTTAGCCTAAACTTGAGTATGAGCTGCAGTGCTGTAAAGCTGCGGAACCTGCAGCTGCGAGCCGGCGTTCTTAAACAGAGACCCTCGTTTGTTCCAAAATAATAAATAAAAATAAAAATCATGTTAAACAATAACATAAT
>JACXGM010008256.1:0-29225 GCA_016801145.1 Umbra pygmaea
GAGAGAGAGAGAGAGAGAGAGAGAGAGAGAGAGAGAGAGAGAGAGAGAGAGAGAGAGAGAGAGAGAGAGGCAAAAAAGCAAGGAAATTAGAAAAAGCTACCTTGCCCCCTAAACAGAGAGTACACATTGGCAGAATAGCTGAGGAAAAAATATGATGTGTACAGACTCAGTGAGCATGGCCTTGCATTTGAGGGAGGTCGATATAGGCAGACATGTCTACTGAGTGAAGATATATCATTCTTTTAAGGTGTTTTCTATTTTTGATTTGGCAATGTAAACAACTGTTTCCCATTCAAAAGCCCTTTAAATTGAAAACTGAATTGAAAGAGAGCAAGAGAGAGAGATATTTCCGCCCTAGTTGAGCATTAAGGGCACTTTGTCTTTTATCAACTTCATTTGATTTGACAAATCAGTGGAAGAGACAGGAAGGAGTTAGAAATGTAGTAGTCTTTCGGTACTGAGGGGACAGTGTTTTAATGGAGCAAATAGAGAACATCCTGAAGATGAGAGTGGGGGCTGGGCTCAGAGTGGGACAGCTGGGAAAGCCACACTGGTTACGTTTGAAGCGGAAACCTTCCATGCTGGTGGATTGGGTGATTTGTAGCAGCACTGACAACCTCTATTAAGTTAGCTGTGCATAGTCCCAGCTAGGGTTTGAACCGTATGGAGGACAGATCCAGAGCAGACTGTACTGTTACTGGGCTCTTATGTTTTAGACAGTATGGAGAATGTTTGTGGGCAGATGTTTTCCCTAAATGTGTGACTAGACCAGTTGCAATACAATTTTAAGTTTGCACATGTGTTTAAAGTTCTGACTTGTCTCTCTAATTTAGTTTTGGAGCAACTGGTGTTATGCTCCCACAAGGAAAAATAAATGCTGCTCTTGTCTTCTTAACCAAAACATTTACTGTCACAAACATACATGCAGCCACACATCCTGCCTGGCATTGACTCAGCCGTTGAATCAAGTGGCTCCTTGTTTGATTCGGTTAGACTTACAAAAGTCATCTGAGCCCCCTGTTGTAGACCGTTCAGAGATATGCAACCTCCTTTGGCCGCCAGTCCTTCCAGTTCTCAGCTGCTAACAAGTGGAATTACAAAAGTTTCTAAAACTTGAGACCACCATCCCCCCAATGCTTTCAAAGAATTACTTTCAGGGCCCTATCTTACACCCAGCGCAATTGACTTTTTACACAAATGCATGTATCATTCCTGTCTTGCACCCAACGCATATGGGACTTTTCCCTTCACAGACGCGCGTCTGTAAATTAGGGAATGCATTTGCGTTCGTTGGGCGGTTCAGCGAAAAGAAAAGGCATGTTCCGGCGCAAACGTTCCCTGGTGCTATCTTGCAGTTCCTGAAAACAATTCTGCCACTGACCAGGAAAAACCTGGTTTAAAGTCAGTGGCGTGTTACCCGGGATTTCCACTAACTGCGGAACGGCTGCAGATCGGCTCCGCTGCGTGTTGGCTCCGTGCTCCGCCATCATTCAATACCCACCAGGTCCGTATTGGTTGCGGAACGGCCGACAGTGACTATACGAGGACCCTCGCAAATTCACGTATGATCGCGCGATATAACAGCATATATACTGTACTGAGTTGCTGGGGAGCTCTCCGGCATCTGGCAGAAATAGAAGCTCTGCGTATCTGGTCAGGAGGGCTGCGGATCGCCGGAGCTGGGACGGAGTAGGAACGCAGCCGTTCCACAGTCAGTGAAAATACAAACATTGACTTTAATGGAAACCTATTGACTCCCCCGCCGTTCCGGAGCGGATCCGCAGCCGTTCCGCAGTTGGTGGAAATTGCCGGTTATTCATATGCTATTTTCAGGGCGCATGCTTAACCATAATGTAGCGTGTGCACAACGCGCATACACTTTGCTCCTCTCATCTACACAAATGCAGCAGTTCTTTGTTATTGCAATACGTAATCAGAAGGAAAAATATTATCACACGAGGGAAGTCATTGTGGTGTCCAAAAATGTGAAAAAAATAGGTATACATCTAGTGTACAAATTTACTCAAATTATTCAGAATGAATTATTTGCACTGATATACATCAACCTCAAGTGAACCCATTCAATCAACATACAAGTCATTTGCAATGCGAATAGTAAAATCCCCCATGTCTTTGCGAATTACGACTCATTTATGGCAACTTTGCCATGAGGAATCCCCTCTTGGATGGGTGGCTGTGAAGGGGACAACGGCTATCCGTTAAAGACATGGTTAATGATGACACAATTTATGATGCCAGCAAGTGCGCGAAATGCTGTTTAATCGAAAACACACACAAACAGGCAGTGTAGCCTAATTGAACGAACATTTGGCACACTGAAAATGCGCGTCAGGTGTTTGGATAGAACATTCGTGTCCGGCGCAGGAGTCATTTATCCCGCCGGTAAAATAGCAACAGTGCCCGGGACCCTCCCACAATGTCACTTGCGTTTCGCGTTTGATACTTGCGTTTCAGATCGTTAAAATAGGGCCCTCAGAGTTACTATCTGACCACTTTACCTGTACATGCTGACTGTCCTCCCTCATTTGCAAACTGTCTTTGCCCATTAATTCCCCAGTGTCTTGCCCCCTGGAATGTTTTACTCATATTCATCAGCACAAACTCATATTCCTTTCATCTTATTTGCACAATATCATTTGCACAGTTACGCTCAAGTGTTACCTTGTTATGTAATTGTTGTTACCCTTTCGTTTTGCATACCAACTGATCCACCTCTCTAATTTAGACTTCCTTTGCACAAACTGTACATGTACTTATTATTGTATACTCTAGGGATGGGCAACTGGCAGCCTGCCCTCAATTAGTCAATTTCCCCTTAAGGTCGATTGACGCTTCAGAGCGTCAACGTGTCCATGTGGGATCATCACAGCCGAAGATATCGCATCTCAAATTTGGGTCGTTATCTGTTACTTTATTTTGTTTAACGAAAAACATTAGTAAGGAAGCAGAAAGTCAGAATGACAAAATAACATTTCTGCAGGGAGGTAGGACATCACTGTGCACTATAACAGGTTATTTTGGGGGATGTGGGGGGTTGGCTGGCTTTTTTAAAATGAATAGAAAAATAGTGAAATATGTACACAGCTAAATCTGCAGTGTTAACTTAACTTGGAGAGTGTTAAAATGAACACTCTCTCAGTGTTTATATAGTTCTTACGGAATCCGAGTTAAATTAACACTTTCCATATTGTTAAAATAACAATAATAATTATAATAATAAGTGTTAAATTGCACACTTGTGTTTTTTTACATTAGTGTATTTTTAACCCTGAATTGTGTTTTTCCTTACACTAGGAGTGTTCTAATTTGCATATTTCCCAGCATGCCTTTTTTAAGTAAAGGTGGCAAGAAAATTTTTACAGATCTTGTACAACAATGACAGTCACTGCAAGATTTAAATTTTTTATACATATTGAAATCCAACTGAAAGGATATCCAACAGTTGTAATATTTTATCACCCACAACCTGCATTCAATAAAACTGCAATGGTGAAGTACTTACAAACTGAACAAGACTAGCGAAACTACATAGATGGGAACACTTATCTAAGTAATGGTTGCAATTAATATTAACAGTAATGGTTGTAATCAATAATTTGTATTAGAAATATGATTATTGTTTAATAATTACACCAAGTAATCAATTAATAAATGCACAAAGCAGAAAATATATTTAAAAAAACAATTCTGAAAAATAAATGTGCAGCAAAGCTTTCTTGGAAATTGTGATGGTTTTGCCTAACAAATCACAGTGTTAAAGTAACACTGTGACTGCTAACACAGTTTTTTAACACCAACACTGAGGTTCTGTCTTGATAGAGCCCCAGTTGACACCACACCAGTGTTGATAGAACCCCACTTGACAATCACAAGTGTTAATTTAATACTGGAAAATCAACACTTGACAATTTGCTGTGTACATAGTGTTTTATTTACTTATTTAAGTGTTCCACAAACTTTGTCACACTGGTTCTCAAGACCTGGGTGCATGCCAATATGGATTTTACAGCAGTATTCTTCATGGTTTACATGTATTTTACAATAATTAACTAAATTAAACATATATTTTTTCATTTGTTGTCTCTGTGACATAGATGTCCCCATTAGATTTTATGTATTCATCATGTAGCCAAGAGTCATCTGAATCCAGAACTATAAAGCATAACTATAAAGCAGTCCGGTAGTGAGGATAACATTTTTGTGTCGCTCTCCATCATCTAAGTTGCCCATCCCTGGTATACTCTGTGTATCTGCGTTCTGTATTTTGTATTTTTACTTCATGTGTAATTGTGTAATACTTCATGTTACTTTGTCGTCTTGCACTATTTAACTTTATCTTGCCCAGGTCCCTTTTGCAAATGAGAATCTGTTCTCAATTGGCCCGCCTGTTTAAATAAAGTTTAAATAAAAATAATTAAAAAGACTTTGCCACAATCTCGTCACACTGCATCAGGATGACTAAGATACAGTAACTTCTGCATTTGACTCGAGCACAGCTAGTCTACAAAAAAGATGTTGTAGCGGAGGAATCAAGGTATTTTCATGGCAAACTGAAAAAGATGGCAGCGAAAATTCCCAGAGAATTTCAATGAAAAAAATTCTCATAGGTCTAACTGGCTTAAAAAGAGCAGATTGTATCAGTTTTATATTTTTCTCACTGTGTGCGGCTGGCATTGAAGGCTGCCAGCATCTGACACTCCAAGGACTAAAGTAGATGTTGAATGTCATCATGAACACTATGAGGGTTTAATGATATCATTGTATGAGCTATCAAAGCATGATCAGAATATGAATTGGGTTCTGTGGCATTAAATGCTTTGATGAAAAGAGTATTTACCAGTGAAATAAATAAATAAATCGTCCCATTTCATGCTAGTCTTTACTCAGGCTCTGCAAGTAGCTAGGTTGAAATGGGTGCTATGTCACCATGATGTGGTGAACGCCCCAACACCTCCCTGTCCAGATTAGGCCTAAATTACTGAACTGCACACTGAGGAAACATGGGGTATTTAAGCTAATATTATCCACTGAAATAGTTCCTATTAATATAATTTCCTGGACGGCGAAGCTGGCACTTGGCATCAGCTGTAACAACAGCCACTGGGGTGTATCCACATTCCACAACTGTTTTATTCCAGGATTACAGAGGACTGCAGAGCAACACTTATCTCCATCCCTGGTGGACCTGCTATAGGGTCCTCATCTGGGGAGGAGATAATGGACAATCGGAGGCTGGATGCAGCAGATTGGTTTGTTTGCCAATGGTTAAATGACAATTTTACAACTTGATGTTAGATGGTTCCTCGACCTTAACGTGAAAGTTTCCAGCGTGCTGTTGTTTTCTTCATCGCTATATCACTGTTCTTCAATTGAACAGAACTGTGGATTACAAATGCTTTTAGATTTGAACTACGGCTACATTTAGAGTGATGAATGATCAATTTGTAAAATGTTTCTAATTCTGCTTGAGGTTAAGTCAGCTTCTGAATTTCTCCACATTGGTCCTCGGGCTTAATGACTTTGGTGTGTTTTCAGCACGAGGCATGATATAAACAAGGACCTGCTCATTTTCTTGATATAGCCTTGTTTACCCTAACTTTGGATCCCCCACTAGAGTGCAACCACGGTCTGTGTAGTTAGTAAACCTTGTTTTCAGGGGTTAACACATTTGGAATTGGAGTATATAGATTAAGGTAGCAGACCCAGTGTTAATGGGTAGACTATGGACGACAACAGCATGTGTATTCCCAGGGAGTTGTTGTTTGTGAGCTTTCAGTTGGTTTCTCCTCAGTATAGGGAGGAAGCATAATTTGTTTTTCTGGCTTGCTCTCCTTATCTCTATGCTACTAGCAAGCCCGCTGAAGATGGAACTGACGTCAGCGCAGTATCAATAAATGTATCGCTGCAAAATCCCCCATGGGTTGAAGCAAGACATAGATCCCCTAACAAATCCATACCACATGTTATCTACAACCTAACTGTGTATTGTCGTGTTAAAAGAATTTCCAAAGTCAAAGTTTAGCGTAAAACCTTTTTTTATCATTCAGCCGTGTCCAGACCAGCTTTCTATTTCAGATTTAGCCTTTTACCTTCACTGTTTGTTCTCAGAAGGCTTTGTTAAATGTTGGCTGTTCAACCTTAACCTTGTCTCTACGTTCCATTCAGAGTTGGCCTTGGAAACTACTCCACTTTTCATCAAATTAAAAGCACAAAAATTCTGAGATATTGTTGACTTTAAAACTGCACAAATCATGCACAAAGTAAACAGTCAATGGAAAGGTGGTGTCATGTCAATGGGTGAAGAAGGCCGAATATCTCTGTATGACTTCACAGTGCTGCGTGTACAGATATAGACAAACAGACTTCCATTTGTATTATCAATTTGTGTTTTTTGTACATTCGTATTTTGTATTTGTGTGGACCTTCTCTTCCTTTATTTTAGATGTAAGAATGGCTGGATAATAGACTTAATAGAGCCATTTGATAATGTTGAAGACACAGACACACTAACAGTCATGTGTAATTCCCCCATTGCCCTCTTTAGAAGGATAGAGCTTCAAACAGCTCTATTTTCCCATGCTCTTCTGTAATTGGACTACCTGTATGGCTTGTGCCTAAATATTAATGAAATAAGGACACCGAAGATGTAAGTTCTGTCTAAGTTATATAAATAAACAAATTAAGAATACAACTGTGTTGATAAAACTTGTTACAATCTAATCTAAAGTATGTCCATTATGTATGAGACTTGAAATAAGCCAGAAACCTGTATAGTTTGTTTGATCTACACCTATATTTATAAGTCCATTTACTTAGCATATTTGAACAACAAATTACATTTTGTAGATGCAGGATTAAATCTGATCGTACCTGAACATAACAGCTTGTAGGACTGTTTATAGAAACTGGGATAATGAACGCCAGAAGCACACTCTAATGGTTTTGACCTCACAGGATGGAGCCCAAATAGATATAACAGCATACAGCAACACCTTCCTATGAACACATTTTCACTTTCTTTGTGCTTCAGGTACCCATTTCCTACTGTGTTCAGCACCTGTAGTAAGAAGGACCTGGCTGCCAGCCTGGAGAAAGGAGTGGGGATGTGTTTGGACAACGTGCCTGAAGTCAAGGTGCTCTACGGGGGACAGAAGTGTGGCAACGGATATGTGGAGGAGGGGGAGGAGTGTGACTGTGGAGAGCTGGAGGTAAATTAACATTTAACAACAAAGAAACACTAACAAACACTTTTTTATATACATTGTATAGCAGCAGATACAGTTAAAATAATTTACTTATCAAAAGATCTGTGCTCTTTTACTAGCAAGTTGACTAAGGGTTAACAGACTTACTTAGGGACACAACAACAGATTATTTTCGTTGTTGGCTTAGGGATTTTAAATACCTTTCAGTTACTCGTCACATGGTCTAAACATTGCCTGCCTCTTTTAAAATTCTCACAAACTAACAAGAATTAATACATTGTGACAAATCATGAAAACCGACAAACTGGGCGTCCCACGTGGCAAGGGTTCAAATTCTGTTTGCAGCATTTACGCAAATGCCAGAGGGGTCTGCTAAGTACGCACAAATTGGCACAGAGCTGCCAGGGGTCGACAGGTAAGTGGTGTGAACACCAAGACATTGTCACTGTTTTTGTGTTACTCCTTGTGTGCAGGTTGAATTCAACCACGGCTGTATAGTTGGCGTAATTCCTCCCACATATGTACTGATTTAAGGCTTCTGAGTTGAACGAGCAGTGTGACAAGAATCGGTCGGCTTGGCAACAGCATGTGATCGATCTTTGACCATCCTAACCCCGACAGAAGTTGCCAACGAGACTAGGCTTAAAGGGGAATTGGACATGAGAAATAGGGTAGGGAGAAAAGTGTTTGGGGGATAAACCACACTAAAACTCAAGATAAAATCATCCATTTAAATTACAGCTCTGCATAAAACCTCACAAACACAAAATCCACAATAAATCTCATGCAAATGACAACATGCCCTGCTGACAACATTTCTTGAATTATGACATTACTTTGCCGAAAAAGAACTGACAAATGTGTAAAATGTCTTCATGCATAACATTACAAAGCACCAAAGAACTTTGTAATGCATTCACCTTGGTTCCCTGATGGAGGAAACAGCGTGCTACACTACGGGAGTGACAGACTTCTGAACAGAGCCATCCACCAAACATCAGACGACAGCGCAATGTTGTACATATGGAACCACTAAGAAAACACTACAGAGGGATGGATTGACTTCACGTGGAGATCTTTTACCTGCTTGGCTGCAGCTAGTGCCAGGAATAAGATTAATATTGGACAGGAGTTTAATATCCGCTGTGTCCGATGTTTCGAAAGGAGCTGTAAAGAGTTCGCCAAAGACCTGGGCTTTATCTCCAGCAGGCCTACCAAAAAGCAGACTAGCGAGGGGTGCTGAACTGGGTGCTGCTCTGTCAGGTCCCACATGGGAGGCCTAGATAGCGGCATGGTAGACTTTCAGGATAGAAAAAGACCAGCCCTTCTGTGAAAGGGCTCTCTCCTGAATAGTCACATTGCCATTCAAGAGCAGATCCATCTGAAAGATTGGCCCACTCAGGGACCAAACCCACAAATCAAACTTCTGGTTTGGGATAATAACATATCAGGTACTGCAGAAGACGACAAGCTCTTTGAACCAGGCCCTCCGCATTTGCTGAATCTGAGGTATCTGTAAAAATGCATAGAGAAGAGTTTGTTGTCGTAAGTGTAATTCCCCATCTGACCTGGGAGCACTTGGATCTCCCATAGAGAACAGAAGAATATGTGCACTTCCTTTTGAGGGGACCGGGAAGATGCTGCCAAACCGCTTCCAGATTTGGAATACACAGCGGGGTGGAGCCTCCTGTGTGAACGGGGAGCCAACCCAGAGAGGAGACATGTGCTTGGGTTGAGATACCAGGGGATGACTGCGTCTCCACTACAGCAGGGAGGATGTCATTGTCAACAAGGACAGACAGTTCCCCCTTGACAGCAAATAGGAGTAGACTTTCATTTCGCAAAGAAGTCAAGCTAATGAGAGGACAATCAAAGTACAGTAGAAAATCATAAATTGTTATCCTTTGTGCTGAAAAGATCATAAAAAATAAATCTGATAATCAGAGAAATTGAAATGTTGTAGTTTGGTGTTGCAATAGAGCAGTGATTTCACTAGGGTTACCTTGTAACCATAGCAGCTGCTCTCACATCCCATAGAACATGAGAAATCCCTCTGGCACTGTGCTTAGATGTTAGTCTTCAAACAGAACACCAAGAAAGCAGGTCATGAACCAAATGCGGGGGTGTTGTTGTTGTTTTTGTTGTTGTTGTCTTGAGGACAACGGGATGGTTCAGGATCCTATTGGAGAGGGTTTTGATGAATATGCAGACAATGAAACTCTTCAAGCATTCCCATTACATCATACAGTAAACCTACATAATCATATCTATCCCTGTAGACTTCTCTCCTCCAAACTTCAGGAAGTGATGAGAACGCTCCAGAGCCGGCAGTGTGGTTTGGCATACTGCAGTCCCATTGGCTTTTTGTGCCCCACTGTGACCCAGTCATGTCACCAGAGGGCTGCTGTGATGGTGGGCCACAGACGATTTGAAAAACAGGAGGAAATCATTGCTCGCTCCCACGAACAATAGACAGACGTCAGACCGGAACAGCACAGCCAACCCCATATATCCCCTTCAGCATAACAGCAGCTGTAATCTTTATCCATAAATAGAGTGAAAGGGCCAGGTCTTATCAGGAAGTAAAATCAAAGGAGAAAGGATGTAGATGTACTGTCCTGTGGCCTTAAAGAATGACAAAAAGTAGGAACAGGATTACACAACATATGCAATGACAAACACAGCTAACTTATACGGAAGCTGTATACCAATTAGAAATGGCATATTATGCAAAGAACAAGTCACAGAAGTACATAGACAGCTAATCAGATTAGCTCACCACCAAACTGCCAAAGATCATGAGAAGATTTTTGCTTACTGTAGCTATAATGAAAAACAGGAAATGACTAGCTTGTGGGATCAGGGATGCCGACAGGAATCTCCAGGCCCGAGACAAGACTCCACATAAAAAAAAATATTTGGGCCCCCCCAGGACTGGGCCCGGGACAGACAACAATCCCAGTTGTCCCCCCCTTCAGTGCTAAATAGTGTGAAGTTACTTTGGTATGTTTGTCTTTTTCAATTGCTGAAAATACGTCAAGATCCTCCTAAAAACATTCCAAGTTCCCATGTTTATCAGCAAAAAACACTTTTCCTCAGTTAAATTAAAACAAATGCCTTGTTCACATTGGATTGACACGTTCCATTACGTTGCGCCGGATGTCATTAAATCAAATGAATTCCATCACAACAGAGTGGAATCGGAAAAGCCCCCTAGCGGCTGAAGTATCCATGGAGAAACCAATGACATTAGACAAGAGGGAGAAACGATCCGTCCGAAATATTTCAAACTATGCGTCGTCATTTTAGCGCAGGTGAAGTCCGTCAAGACAACCGGAAGTTAGCAGGCTAGCTGATTTGGGAGAATAATCTGACTTATTTGAAGTTACTGAAACAAGTTTAAAGAAAATGAATACAGTAAAAATGCTTCATTATCTTCTAAAACAAAATAGTTATCTTGAAGGAAAGTGTCATATTTTACAATCTCCAAAAATAAAGGCGATATCAGATGAGAGGCAGGGCTCCATTCACTACAGACTGGGCAATCTTCTGAGCAGATACTATGATACCTGTAAAGACTGTACGATGTTTTGCTAATAATAAACCTTATGTAAACCTTAGATACCAGTAACATCAAACAGCTCCTGAATCAGAAAAAGCGGGCGTTCAGGGATGGAGACCGAGAGAGGCTCAGAGGGGTAAAGCGTTAGCTGAAGAGGACATTGAAGCAGGCAAAGGTGAACTATAGAAACAAAGTGGAAGGGAAAATGCTGCATAATAACATTAAAGAGGTGTGGAAGGGGTTGAGAGACATCACTGGCTTTAGAAAGAAGAACGGCCTGGCTTTTGAGGAGGGGGACCAAGCCGATGACTTCAACCAGTTTTACAACAGGTTTGACAGGGGGGCCAGGGTCTGTCTTGACCCAACCGGGATGGTCTCATCCACTGCCACCTCCACCACTTCAGACACCCTTTTTACTGCTGCTTTTTCATTTTCTCCGGTGTATCCTCTACGTGGCTGCATCCCCAAACCTGTACCTGCAGACCCCACTAACTGTGTTTTTGACTCTGCCATATGTTCTTCTCCACCATGCAGCTGTCACCTGTCATTGGCAGGTGTGCATCCTATATCATCTGTCCAGCCCTCTCTGTCTTTCACAACAGATGAGGTGAGGGCGGAGCTAAGGAGACTGTGTACAGGGAAAGCGACGGGTCCGGACGGCGTGTGTCCAAAATTACTGAAGGACTGTGCAGCTCTCCAGAAAATCTTCAACCTGAGTCTACAGATAGAGAAAGTACTGGTGCTGTTGTGGAAAACATACTGTCTCTAACCTGTGCCCAAAATAGGATGCCCTGTGGAGATGAATGACTACAGGTCAGTGGCGTTAACCTCCCACATTATGAAGACTGTGGAGCGGCTGCTCCTCCGCCACATAAAACCACAGGTTGAACAGGAATTAGACAGGTCCTCTTCATGTTGCATCGGACCTATGCCTATCTGGATGTGCCTGGTTCCTATGTAAGGATCATGTTCTTTGATTTCTCAAGTGCCTTTAACACCATCCAGGCCCTTACACTGATAAAGCTTGTAAGTATAGGGGTGGCCCCCTCCTTGACCACATGGATGATGGACTATTTAACATCAATGCTGCAGTTTGTCAAGCTGGGGAAGTGTGTTTCTGGGTCACTGGAATGCAGTACGGGGGCTCCACAGGGGACGGTTCTGGCTCTGTTTCTGTTCACTTTGTATACATCTGACTTAAAGTATAACACTTGAGTCCTGCCACATTCAGAAGTAATCAGGTGATACGGCTGTTGTGGCATGTGTGCGAGGTGGACAGGAGGAGGAGTACAGGGTCCTTGTGGAGGACTTCTCTGACTGGAGGAGTAGAAACTGTCTACTTCTGAACACCAAGGAGATGGTGGTGGATTTTAGGAAGTCAAAGCCAATCTGTCAGTCATTCTGCATAAAGGTAGACGCCATTGATCTTGTGGTCCGCTAATACAGATGCTCTGTATAAAAGGTTATTTTGACGATTGTGGCGACCTGCTGCACATGTTTTATTAGACTGTGGTGGCGAATGTCTTGTTCTATGGTGCATTATGTTGGGGACAAAAACAGTAGACTACTCGATAAGCTGGTCAAAAAGGCCAGCACTGTTTGGTCTACTTGTGTTTGCGGTGGATACGTGAATTATTATGGCAATTAGATTTGTATTTCATCTGGACATTTTGGCTGGTAGCCAAAACCAAAGTTTTCATCGGCTAAAAGCCAGCTGTGGCCAGCAAATATAAGCCCTGTTACGGTACCATCTCGAAACTAGCATTGATTACTAATATGCACCACGTTATGTTCTTTCTTCTTTATTGTTCATTATTTTCATTTAAACTGCATTGTACAATTTTCACTGTATGTACAATTACATCTGCCTTTCTGGACACATGACAATAAACTTGAAATGTGAAAATGTGGTATTTTTTAACCAAAATATCTGACATGATAGAGATTGGAGGGTCCAGAACAGTAATGAGGTCCCTGTGTTGGTTTGTGTTTTAGGAATGCATGAACCCCTGCTGCAATGCCACAACCTGCACCCTGAAAGGAGAGGCTGTGTGTGCCCATGGACAGTGCTGTGAGGACTGCAGGGTACGACTCTTAGAACCGTCAATCCCTCGCTCTCTTGTACTTGCACGCCTGCTCTCTCAACCTCCCTCCCTGTCAGAATGACAAAAAGTCTGCGACTAAATTCACCCTGCTTCAGTGACTCATATTACAGAAGCACACATTTACTGTAAAACATATTGACATTTAATTTCCCGGGATGTTAAAGACAATAAATCGAGCTACGTTCAAGCGGTTTCAGTTGTTTGCCTTCGTTGTTATTGGGTTGTGTGTTTTGATCACGTTCGCTTTGCAGCTAAAGCCTGCTGGCACGCCCTGTCGAGAGTCCAGCAACTCTTGTGACCTGCCGGAGTTCTGTACTGGTGCCAACCCCCATTGCCCTGCCAATGTGTACCTGCATGACGGGCACACCTGCCACAACATAGATGGATACTGCTACAATGGCATCTGCCAGACTCACGAACAGCAGTGCATCACGTTGTGGGGACCAGGTCAGTAAATGCCCCACAAATAGATACATCAGTTTTAGAACAGGTATTTTGATTAACAAAGGCTGCCTCCGTTGACCCACTTTAACTTCTGGGTCAGGGGTTACCTCAGGCTCATAGGATGCTTTGTCCCATCACATCTCTAACACCACTTTCTGTAATTTCCCATATTATACAGTTGTAATCAGAATTATTCAACCTCATTGCAAATCTGGTGTATTGTCAAAATGTACAATATGTGTACAATAATTCTGCGACTGGAGAAGTCATTATCAGTTGCATTTGCAGACTTGATGCAAATTGAAACCACATGATGCATTTGTTGTGTTGAGCTATTTCAACTAATTTTGTTTGATTTGTGCATTGCAAACAGCTGAAAGTCTGTACACGTTGACAATAACCCTGATTTGTCATGCGGGTTCAGTAATATTGATTACAACTATATTTCTCGTTATCTCTCTGTGTCTTTCTCCCTCAGGAGCTAAACCTGCACCAAGGATCTGCTTTGAGAGGGTCAACTCAGCAGGAGATCCTTACGGGAATTGTGGCAAAGATTCCAAAGGATTGTTTGCCAAATGTGAAGCCCGGTAAGAAAGAACGAGCAGCTGTTTCTGTCATGTGAAAAACTATTCAAACAAAAATGGTTAGCTGGAATGACAATTTAATCAAACAGATTTGTTCATCTGAATTGTTGTTGCTGAGATTACCTAGAACAGTCAGTATTTCACGTAGGTTTCCAGCAACTTCTTGTGTTCAGACCGGGCGCCTGTTGGTTCAATCGCAGAAGTATAGTTGGTGAACGTAATCATCCCATGCATGATCCGACTAAAGGCTTCCATGTTGGATTCACAGTGCAAAAAGAAACAGCAGCTGGGCGACGTGGTTGGATGAACCATGTGCCATCCAACTGTCCAGGGAGTTGCAGAGCTGCCAACAAGGAGGATTAAAGGGAATTAGGAGAAAAAATAATAGCAAAATACTGTAGCTTATGAACAATAAGTAGTAATGATGTAAATGTATGGAGCCCCACCCCAAATACTTTGAATTTGTTTTGGAGTGTATTTGTTTTTTTACCTCTCAGTTTCAACTCCAGCATCAAATGTTAAAAATAGCTTGTGTCTTGTCATTTATGTTTGCATGTGTGTTTCTGTGCATGTGTTGTACATGCAATGTGCATCTTTTTTTTACACAGAGATGCAAAGTGTGGTAAAATTCAATGTCAAGGAGGGGCTAATCGCCCTGTGATTGGCACCAATGCCGTCTCCATAGAAACAAACATCCCTCTTCAGGCAGGAGGAAGGATCCTGTGTAGGGGGACACACGTCTACCTGGGTGATGACATGCCTGACCCCGGACTGGTTCTTTCTGGCACCAAGTGTGTAGAGGGCATGGTGAGGGCACACAGACTGCACCTCTTATTAATCACTGCTAAAGACCGACTGGCATCATGAGTGGAGACCTAAACATCTGTTTGGTTGACTCTCATATTAGTCACGCTTACTTGTTTCATTTTGGCGTCTGCAGTCCTTGTAAGATTTGCTTTTCAAAATTATAATTACCGATACATTTAAAATACTACTGAGTTTAATTTGATTAAACATTTATAGCATTTTTTCTTTATAGATGTGTCTGAATCGTCAGTGCCAGAATATCAGTATTTTTGGGGTGCATCATTGCTCAGGAAAGTGCAGTGGACGAGGGGTGAGTATTCAAAGTCAGAGCATAGTGTATTTCTAAGCACTTACAAGATTATTTTCAATATTAGAACAACATGTCAACCTCACCTGGGTCTTGTTGACACCTAGTTGGGGTTGACTGTCATACACTATGTACGGTTGGTTGTCGCACATTATGCGCTGGATATTATACAGCATGAATTTGGTTGTCATACAGTACAGGGTTGATTTCACACAGTATTCAGTGGTTTGCAAACCTCTCTTGGGGACCTGAGCTGTTGCATGTATTAGATATACAGATGTATGCAAACGTTTTGGCTCTCCTGACAATTTCCATGACTTTAATTTATTAATAATTGGGTGTTTGGATAAGCAATTTTATTTTTATCTATCAAATAACTGAAGGACACAGTAATATTTCGGTAGTAAAATTAGGTTCATTGGATTAACAGAAAATGGGCAATAATACATCAAAATGAAATTAGACAGGGAATCTTGTTAAAGTTGAGGGTTGCATGGATTCCACTCAATATCAGCAGATACTTGAGAATAATGTAGAGGAATCAGTCACAAAGGGGCTGGATATTTCAACAAGACAACGACCCAAAACACTGCTCAAAATCTACTCTGGCATTTATGCAGAGGAACAAGTACAATGTTCTGGAATGGCCATCCCAGTCCCCAGACCTGAATATCATTGAAAATCTGTGGGATGATTTGAAGCGGGGTGTCCATGCATGGCAACCATCAAACCTAACTGAACTGGAGATGTTTTGCAAGGAGGAATGGTCAAAAATACCTTTGTCCAGAATCCAGACACTCATTACAGGCTATAGGAAGCATCTAGAGGCTGTTATTTCTGCTATAGGAGGCTCAACTAAATATTGATGTAATATTTCTGTTGGGGTGTCCAAATTTATGCACGTCTTATTTCATTTTGATGGATATTGCACATTTTCTGTTCATCCAATCAATCTCATTTCATTACTGAAATATTACTGTGTCCTTCAGTTATTTGATAGATCAAAATGAAATTGCTGATCCAAACACCCAATTATTTATGAATGGAAATTGTCAGGGGTGCCTAAACATTTTCATAGGACTGTAGGACACAGTATAAAAGTTGGAGAAAAGGTTACTTCAGTATTCATTTTTCATTTATACATTATATTGGATAATTGATTGTTCATTCACAAAGAAAAGGAGTAACCAGATAGAAGTTCCCTTGCTTGCTTAAGTATTACTTCTATTTATTCATTTTATATTTGTTATATTCAGACCTACATGATGTAAAAAATATAACCAACCTATGTGGATCTGTACATGAGTGTCATACTGTGTACAGATACAGTACTTTATGCCATAATCGTATCTCGTGCAAATCTTTCTTCAGGGGTTGTTAAGTGCCTCCTGACCACCCGTAACCATCCTTGATCTGAAACACTCCACACATAGAGGAGTGTCAGTAACTTCAAGGCAGGCAGAGCTTTATCCAGTTTGAGGCCAGATCTAATCAGGAGCAATCTTAGCCACATGCCTCCCTGTAGCTGACAGCTGGAATCCATTACATCAGTAGGGGATCCTTCTCGATCCTTCTAGGGCTCAGAAAACCTTTGGAATAGGCTTTCCCCTACACATGTTTTCTCTATCCTGTTTGACACTGCACAGTCCATAGCAGACGTGACCTGAAAACCACTGTGCCTAATGGAATGCATAGGTGGTTTATTACCAGAGGTAATCCAAGCATTTCAGAGGTGGGCTTGGATCCTATTTTCATCACACTTTTAATTGCAGAAATGCAGGCAGGCCCCTGTTGAATCATGTCTTATTTCATGTACAGTGGGGCAAAACAAAATTCAGTCAGCCACCAATTGTGCAAGTTCTCCCACTTAAAAAGATGAGAGAGGCCTGTAATTTTCATCATAGGTACACTTCCATATTGCCCAGCGACAGCCCTAAAACATCACTGCTCTAGAGGAGATCTGCATAGAGGAATGGGCCAAAATACCAGCAACAGTGTGTGAAAACCTTGTGAATACTTACAGAAAACATTTGACCTCTGTCAGTGCCAACAAAGGGTATATAACAAAGTATTTAGATGAACTTTTGTTATTGACCAAATACTTATTTTCCACCATAATTTACCAATAAATTTTAATTTAATAAAAAATCCTACAATGTGATTTTCTGGATTTTTTTCCTCATTTAGTCTTTCATAGTTAAAGTGTACATATGATGAAAATTACAGGCCTCTCATCTTTTTAAGTTGGAGAACTTGCACAGTTGGTGGCTGACTAAATAATTTTTTGCCCCACTGTATGTCATAGGCAATTTTGATATGAACCAAATGGCATAAAAAACAAAAGCCTGGCCCTAATGATGAAAACAGCTAGCATATACACTTCTATATTCTTAGTCACTGTTGATCCCTAGATTCCAGGGGCCAAGCACACATTCTAGGGGCCTGCATCCTGACAAATGTGTGGTATTGTACAGGTAAAGATGTGTACTTTAAAAATACCCAGTCTACCTTGTGATTTTAGGTCTGTAACAATAAGAAGAACTGCCATTGTGAGGCGCAATGGGCCCCTCCCTTCTGTGAGAGGGCAGGGTTTGGAGGGAGCCTTGACAGTGGACCAATGACACTGGCAGGTACTGTACACTCCTGTCTCTTTAAACTCCTCTAACTTTACCCTCTTTTTACTGAGTAAGACTAGAATTAAGAATACCGGTGTTTAGAATCAGGTTAAACACTTTTAATGTACTTTCTTTAAAGCTTTATTGTTTCAACTTTCAGACAGATCATAGTGTGGGAGAAATCATACAGGTTGGACTTTTAGTTATTGATATATGTTCTTATGGCAGCATTGCATCTTATTGGTTCTCTCAGCCGTCCAATCAGCGACAGCAGGAGGCAGGCTTGGATTATTTTGAATTATTTTCTTAGAACTCATGAGCATAGTTTTTCAGTTTTTCATCATATCTAACCATACACCTAACCTTAACCACACTGGAGTGTTCAAATGTAATCCTGTGCTATATATATAAATCGTAATTATCAATCAAAAGTAAAGTTAATGTGAGGTCTGCCCTCTGTTTTGAATCAACCAATCAAATAATTTCTGCCTCCAAGGCAGGTCTGCCCTGAGAACACTTCAATAACTAAAAGTCCTATGAGCAGAAATCATAGGATGGTACAAAATCATAGTGTGGGATAAATATCTAATTGGCATACTTGATTAGTAATTTTCAAAGTCAAAGTGATAATATTCAAGTAACTGTATAAATTATGGTTGTAAATATACTTAATTATCAACAGTTAAATCTACAGTCTGCAATTTTTGTAATTGCAAAACAATTTTTTAGTCCGGATGTGTAATATATTGTTTAAATTATATGCACAATCGAAGTAGAATCATAATTTTGCCGTGGTTAGCTTGAAACCAGATGGTGTTTCTCACGGCTATTCCAGGCGTTCCCTTACTGACTGTCAGACGGGAATTCCCCAACAAATGTGTTACATATGGTTTGATAAAGTGCAGGAAGTACCGTTGACAGAGCTGTCAATCAAACCAGAGCGACACGGTGACGTCTAATGAGTTTGCTGGGTGGGCACAAACTCTAAACCCAGTAGAACACGAAAGAAAATACAAACCTAGACACTTAAGAGAAATAAAGTCCCGAGCAGGCACCCATTTTAGCCCAACAGTGCCTATATTCACATTTTGTAGAACCCAGAGGCTTAAATAGGCATCTTTAAATGACAATATAATTTTGTTTTGTCATTAGTCCAGGTGGGATAACTGTTACCTTTTTTTACAGTTTTAATCTTTAGACTATCCACTGTCACTTCTAGGTTAATTTCTAGCTGTCTTTCAGAGGAGGCAGGATTTCCTCGATGATCTTTCTGTACATTTCTCTGTTCATAGTTTAGAGGGATGGCCTGACCTTGGCATGGTCTATTGTGCCATACGCCTTCCACCATCTTAACCTTGCGCCAACTAATATTTAACGCCTTTAAAATACTTGTATCCCAATCCCCTGATCTGCGTTTGTACTTTAGGTATGTAAAAAGTGATTTAGTGCTTGAGCATTTTGGAGTTCACTACCAACAGAGGAACCTTACAGAAACTGTTGAATTAATTCTCAAATTATGTGAGTCACTGCAATTTAACACAGTTGAGGTCATGTAAAATACAGTTCCTCTGCCAAAAAACATCCCTCACACAATGTTTGGTTTGATTTGTACAGTCTGTGTGATATGACATTTATATAACATATTACTTCACTCACACGTCAGAACATTATTATTCATTCTCTAGAACCATAACTGTCATATACAGATTAAAAGCACATTGGATCTTGCTTCTGCACGTGCCATGCAATCTTGAAGGCAGTAAGATCACTCTGTCTTCCTGGCTAATTGTTTTGTGACCGGCTGGCTCCCTACAACCAGGGTTACGGATATTTTATACTTCAAAAATAACTATAATAAATGTAATTGTTCATAGGTGATAATAGTTATTATTCAAATACCTGAATACACAGGCTTAAATACATTTATATTACACTGTCTTATGTTAATTATATGTAAAGACCCTTTTTAGTGTGAATTAAAATTTGTTGTTTTCTGTTTTATCATTTAGTCAAACCTTAAGCATCTTTCAAATAGTGCATACATTTTAAGATAGCCAGGTGGAAAAAACACACAATCCTCAAAAGTGAAAGAAAGACAATGTTAGTTCACAAAACCAATTGAATGATGAATATGCAGGTTTTTCTTTTAAATGTTGTACTTAATAAAATCTATTGAAAAAAGTTGCTTATATGATTGAAAGCTAATGCTATTCACCCTAGCTATATACACTCATCGGTCACTTCATTAGGTACACCTTGCTAGTACTGGGTTGGAACCCCTTTTGCCTTCAGAACTGCCTTCATTCTTTGTGGTAGAGACTGAACAGGTGCTGGAAGCATTCCTTAGAGATCTTGGTCCATATTGACATTATTGCATTCAGATGCTGCCATGATGCAAATCTCCCATTCCACTACATCCCAAAGGTGGTCGATTGGATTGAGATCTGGCAACTGTGGAGGCCATTTGAGTACAGTGAACTCATTTTCAAGAAACCAGTTTGAAAATATGTGAACTTTGTAATATGGAGCATTATCCTGCTGGAAGTAGCCATTAGAAGATGGGTACACTGTGGTCAAAGGGATGGACATGGTCAGCAAATATACAGGCTGTGGTATTCAAACAATGTTCAATTAGTATTAATGGGCCCAATGTGTGCCAGGAAAATATCCCCCACACCATTAAACCACCACCACCATCCTCAACTGTTGATACAAGGCAGGATGGATCCATGCTTTCATGTTGTTTACGTCAAATTCTGACCCTACCATCTGAACTCTGCAGCAGAAATCGAGACTCATCAGTCCAGGCAACGTTTTTCCAATCCAATATTTTCCAATTGTGGTGGGCACATGCAAATTGTAGCCTCGGATTCCTGTTCTTAGCTGAAAGGAGTGGCACCCATTGTGCTGTAGCCCATCAGCTTAAATGATTAATGTGTTGTGCTTTCAGAGATGCTCTGCTGCATACCTTGGTTGTAAGATGTGGTAATTTCAGTTACTGTTTCCTGTCTGGCCATTCATGTCCGACCTCTGCCATCAACAAGGCGTTTTCTTGCCGCTCACTGGATTTCTCTCTTTTTGAACCATTCAAATTCCCTTGAATCACCTTTCTTTCCCATTCTGATGCTTCAGCAGATTGTCTTGACCATGTCTACATGCCTAAATGCATTGACTGGCTGCCACATGATTGGCTGATTAGACATTTGAGTTAAAATGCATTTGAACAGGTATAATGACGTGGCCGGTGAGTGTACATTACAAATAGAAACATAGAACTCCCCAGTCTGCATGTTCAAAATGATATCATGAAGTAAAATTTTAACAATATACAAAAGGTCTCCTGTGGCTTCTACTAACACTGTCTGTGTCTGTTCTGTTTGTGCTGTGCTGTAGATGGCCATGTGTGCGTATTAATGTGCATGTTGTCGTATGTGACATCAGCTGATAGCAGGGTGGTTGCTGTCGCAGTTCTGGCCACGCTCCTCAGCCTCATGGCTGCTGGAGTCCTGGTATTCCTCAAGAGGAAAACTCTGGTGCGTCTGGTCTTCACCAATAAAAAGACCACCATGGAGAAACTGAGGTACAGTAGGACACCTCTTCTCACACTTGTGTTTGGTTGTGTGTTTAGTATGTCAAGATGTACTCATTTCCTAGAGATACGTTCTTAGTCCTCTTGCATCCTTGGTAGTCCTCACAATGTGGACTTTGAGTGGGCAGAAGAAGGCTTTTACCTATATATTTTATAGAAGACTAGTAGTATTTGAAATGTTTCCTCTCTATCCTAATAGATTTGTTGGGTCGACCAGAACAACCAGTCCAAGCCAAACTCAGTCTATGTACAGGACACAACACAAGCTCCCAGGTGCCATCATATACAAGGTAGGTATCTTTATGTTGGTGTTTAATAGCAGCTGATGGTTTCTTGATAGTCCCTTCTGAAGACCACAGGCTGTTACTTGTGATAAAGGTGGATACAGCACTGAGATTTTCCCCCCTACCTTCCATGAATTTCAATTTCATTTCTGTACATAACCGAAAATACATTCTCTTTACGTCCTACAGAAGATGGTGACATGAATGTAAGGAGAAATTGTTTCAGCATAAAAGTATCACAAAGTCAGTGCTGACAAAAACGATAGAAATTATGCTGTAACAGAACCTGAGCGCCACAAATTGGAAACATTGTGGACTGAAACAGGTCATGCTTCTCGAAAACGATTAAGTCCAGACCTGTTGTCAAAACAAGTTGACGGCTAGGCGGATAATTGATTTAGTCTCAGCATCTCTCATTTGAAGACATGTTAATGAGGCCAGTGTTGCTGGTATAATGCTAAAGAAGCTTGAATTGATAGCCCGCAGCATTTAAATGAAACTGTAATCATGGTGCAATATCATTATAGGGAAGTGTATAATGGTTCTGCATGAAATACAAAAGCGTGTGTACAGAGGCAGAGAACTAAATAAGTTGAAGTGTAGGAGACAAATTTGGGTGTTTGAATTGATAAGTATTATAGGAGAGGTGTGTGTGGCCATACTGTCTTAAATGTCATTAGTCTTTTTATTGCAGCTGATGTAAATATAATATTTGAGGACTTGGCGGTCTGACAGGCAGTCTGATGTACGTTTACATTTACTGACTGCTTATTTCACCATTAAACATACTAGAACTAGCTCTAATCTCAGATGTTTAAAATCGTTTTCAAAAGACTTCTAAAGGAAATAGTCTGAATGAGTTAAAACAAGGAGCTGAGGGGGGAACATAATAGCTTCGTCCCTGAAAGAAAGTCTCAAACTAACAGTTTCTTCCTCCCCACAGCCATCCTACCTGAGTTCAGAGCCTCTCCTCCCCCCACACAGCTTCCATTCCCACAGTCTGCGGCAGCTGCCACACCCGCCCTTGCACATCAGCAACCCCATGCCCGTCTCCCTGAGCGTGGGACAGCAGGCCTTGCTACCACTCCCACCCGACCACAGGGACCTACCAACCCACTCCGCCTTCTACCCACTGCGGGCACCACACTTCCACAGCCTGCCTAGACAGGAGGCCTACAGGGTGGACCAGGTTAGCAGTCACTGTTCTGACATCTGCTATGAATGAATGCAAAGAAAATAGTATTCACTATATTTCCTGTTTTTGGTGTTTCTTTGGGACTTGGTATTTTATATCCAGAAAATGTGTCAGCGATTCACAGGTGGAGGCCAGTAGTAAAATAACTGTGTCCTTGCTAAATAAGGGCTTTATTTATTGATTTGCTTTATTTATACATTTATTTATTTATTGAATATGGCACATTTAGTCCTGTTTTGACATTCGTAGTCGATTCAGTGCAATCCCTAGAAGGTGATCATTTTGTCAAAGCCTATACTTGTAAAGTACAAAGTCAAAGTCAAATTGATACAAATTGTATCTTTGTATCTGCTACTCTTGAACATGATTTGAACATAATACAATTTAAGTCACAAAATATTATTATTGGTTTTAAGCTTTGTGTGTGTGTGTGTGTGTGTGTGTGTGTGTGTGTGTGTGTGTGTGTGTGTGTGTGTGTGTGAGAGAGTGCGAGAGTGTGAGAGAGTGCGAGAGTGTGAGAGAGTGCGAGAGAGTGCGAGAGTGCGAGAGTGCGAGAGTGTGAGAGTGTGAGAACTCATATCTGATCTAAGTAGACCCTACTATTGACTTCACTGGGGATGGCTGGGGATTAATGACCCCTGTCACTTCTTCTGTTACGGACACCACCCCACTTCTATTCCAACCATTCACATAATAGTCAACTTTTAGGGTGACAGGTTTTCAAAGTGTCCACAACATCATGAAATGTTGGACACACTATTTCCTATTGTAATGTGATAGACAAGATGTATACACTTTATTCTGGTCTGTCGTTGCTTTCCAGTTGGTGTTTTTTGTCATTTAGCTGTTATTTGATTATTGCTCACGGTTTGTGCTTTTCATTGTAACAAATTGGAGTAGATGTTTGTCATTACCGCACACCAGAGGTGGGACCAAGTCATTGTTTTTAAAGTCACAAGTCACATTTGGCTGCAACAATAAGACTTCTAATTTTCATTTTGCCTTCAAAATAAAGGTCTGCAGAGTGTCTTGTTTTAGTTTGTATTATGCAAGCTACATTTTCAAAGGTAAAATCTATGTGGGGTAAATAATACATGAGGAAGATTTTCTATTTCAATTATACTTTACAAAGGTTAAAGAATATTATAAGGTGGAGCACACTGAGAAATTGTAAGAGCTTAAATTAATGTAGAGAACATTATATAATAAATAAATCCTATTTTGATGTTATTGTTGTTAATTTGCTTGGGCTCATTATCTTTGAAGAGGGCTTGTGTAGTACATCCATCCACACTATATGATCCATCCCCCACTATAATGTACAAGAGATACTTTTTGTGCAAAAAACACTTTTGTGGCTACCTCACATCTGTCACTGACGAGCCTGCATGACATGAACAAAATATTAATTCAACATTCAAACCCATTGGGCAGGCACCCATTAGATTTCCACAAAAGTGGTATCTCTTGTACATTACATTGGTTGGATGTATTACACAATCCCTCTCCAAATATAATAAGCACAAGCAAATTAACAACAATAACATTAAAATAGGATTTGTTATATAACATTATGTTCTCTATATTAACTGAAGCTATAAATTCATCCACATAGATTTAAAAATGTAGCTTACATAATACATTCTAAAACTATAGACACTCTGCAGACCTTTATTTTGAAGGCAAAATGAAAGTTAGAAGTCTCATTGTTGCAGCCAAATGTGACTTGTGAGTTGAAAACAATGACTTGGTCCCACCTCTGCCGCACACTCTCCTCACCTTTTTAGATTAGTAACTCGTGATGACACCTCATTTAGAGAGCTACTACCTTATGTTAGTGACACATTATAACACAGTGCCCTCTAGTGGGATTTATGTGCCAGTACTTTACAATTAGCTGTTTGCATTCATAGGACTATGAGAAGCCCAGTCCGCCCCAAAAGCCCCTGCCAGCAGATCCTAGGGGTAAGACGGTGGCATTCAGCTCCTCTGTGGTGGGTGTCCGTCTCCCTGGACCCCTCCCCACCCCCACCTTACCCAGAGCCCTGCTCACGGTGCCATACCCAAACAGGTATGTGCTACAGTCACCTGGATGGCACAACACTTGTAGGTTTATGAGGGTTCATTTTTGCTTTCAAATGTATTCACTTTTGCCCTTTCTACCCTTTAGACCTGCACCGATGCCACCCTTGAGACTGCCAAAGACCCATCGTTCTGACCATTGATCATTCTGTAGTTGTAATAGCACGGATATTGAACTCTTCGAACTGAGACATATATTTGCACTACAAACTCTACCAGACCTAATTTTCAACTTCAAACACGTCTCTGGGTTTTAGGGAAAGAGGACTGACTTCAAACCTTGGTGCTGTGCCTCTGAAAGTTGCACTTGTCTTTACTCAGGTACATAATAAACTACAGTATGTGTATATTTATTACTAGAGTGTCCACAGGGCACAATAGGTTTATCTTATTGACAGTATTGTAAAGTAATGTATTGTTGGTGACCTGCTTGTACTCCTAGATAACATGTGTGCTGTATAGAGGGGATTCTGTTTTCTTTCATGGTGGTGAGCATATTCTGGGAAGAGCTGAAAAAGGCCATGCTTTTTATATTCTGTGAAGTTCCTTAAATAATTAAAGAGACAATGTGAGATTGGGGTCAAGTGAAAGGGGAAAGAAGGCACTGCATGACACACTTTAAATGTCACTTGTAACTCATTATGTAGGAGTGTTAGTGACTGAGTGGCTATGCTAAGTTCATTGGAACCATTGCTTGTACATTCTATGGCATCGACTCCGTTCATAATTAGCATTTGGACTGATATGTTGGAGATAGATTGAGGTGAGTTTTGAAAAATTGAAGTACACTTGAATGTAAATTGTTCAGAATGGGTAAATACAGTTTTATTCAGCCCAGAGCAGGATAAATAACAGTCTGAAATGATAATGACCTCTGTGTGTGAGGAGTAAGTATTGAATAGAATACTGAATGTTTGGGTGAGATTTGGCCAAATGCATGATGTCAACAGGTTGATATGATTATAATAGAATATAGCAATCGACCAATGTTCAGCTAGTTGGACTCTACACCATCCTAATCAGGTGTGCATACTGAAATCAAATCAAATTAGACTCTTAGCGCCCACACAATTAGCATGAACATAACACAAATGCTCTGGGAAATGAATTATGAAAAATACACATCCTTTGAATTACATTAAAAAAATGACTACACGGTGTGTTCTAAAGAAATTAAGAAGGTTGCAACGGGACTTTGATCTACATACTTTAATGCATTATTTATGTGTACCCTAAGTATAAGTTAGAGAACTGTATCTCTGATTTTTTGGTTTTGCCTCCACTGTTAAACACAAACACGTTTATAAACAAAACAATGGTTTTATTCTCTTGCATCTTAGGACTACATCTTGAAAGATGTGCTGTATCTTTTTTATAAATACAAAATGGTCTTAGCTTAGTCTGTTTGCCAGAAGTTGTGCAATCCTTCAGAGCAAGGATTGTCTGAAACGGAGTGACACTGCTGGTTTCCAGAGAATTAAATCAACACCAAATAATGCATAACTGGGATAGTGAAGGAATGTGCTATAAAAGAAAATGCTTTTACTCAGTTCATGCTGTAGTGTTAGGATGACTTCACAGTGTTGTCAACAGTCCCAACCTCACTTGGACATTGTCTGTTGCACTATTTACTAAGGTAAATATGATGTGGTTATGGTTCACGAGTTCACTGCCTTTACTTGACCTCATGGTTATGGTTATTCATTCACACATAGGCAGAACACTCTCCTTGAGGTATTATCATAGAAATATCCATATATTAGAAATAGTAGAATTGTCTTTTATAGCAAATAGCAACACCTCTATTTAATGTTAAATGTTTTTATCCATTTAAACTTTATTAACAACTAGTGTATTTACTTAAGACTGATTTCTAGTACATTAAAATGTGGTTGAAATGAAAGTAAAGAGGTGGGAGTATGTCTTGTCCCAATTTGATTTTATTAAACATAGCTTTGATGGGTGGAATAGTGTTCCTCATACTGTTCTGTCAATTCTTATAGAGTAGGGTTTGGATTTATGTGTGTGCATTAATATCTTCGTATTGAAGCAGGCTTGCTATTTGGAGTAACTGGTACTGTTTCAAGGTTGATTTAACCGGAGGAATTTAGATATATTTTTTATAATCAGTCAAAGATGGAAATGTCTTACAAATGATTTTTTTCACTGTCAACTAATGTATTTTGGTGCCACATGACTCTGCCAAATTTAGAGCGAGCATTTCACTGGATTTCCTTCTGCTACTTAAGGAAGTGACTTTTAAGTACTGTTCATCAGTTTTCTTTCTTCAACTTGCCCAGTTATTTCATTCTTGAAATTTTTTCTTGTATTATCTTATAACATCAATTACCTTTTGTACAAAACATTGACACTAACATTATTCTCCAAACTAAATAAAAATGTAATATTAAATGTAATATTATCTAGATTTGGTTGCAAATAAGAAATTGTCTCCATATCAGTGATCAGATATTTACATAGGTGTAGTCAGAAGCACATGCCAGCAGCATGGTTTGCATCTAAAAGCAGCGTCAGGCATGGTTAGACCCTGGATGGGAGACTAATGCTGCTAGAAGTGGTGTTGGAGGGCCAGTAGGGGGCACTCTTCCCTCTGGTCTAAAGATCATTCCCAATGCCCCAGGGCAGTGATGGGGACATCTTCCCTGCATAGGCTGCCGTCTTTTGGATGGGCTGTTAAATGGGTGTCCTGATTCTCTGGTCACTAAGATCCTGTGATACTATTCGAAGGAGTAGGTGAGTTAACCCTGGTGTCCTGGACTCATTTCCAATCTGGCCTTAATAGCATCATGGCAGCCTAATTGTCCCCAGTTTTTATTTGGCTTTATCATTTCGGTATTTCCATGGGACCTTTAGTGACCGCAGTCAGGACACCAGTTTAACGTCCAGTCCGATAGACAGCACCTTACACAGGGCATCTTCAATAAATAAATGACCCGAGAATAATATTTTTGTCTCATTCTTCTAACTAGTTTCTCTTTATCTAATTTTTTCACTAAAGAGACATGGTAATGGAGCCTTTTATACATTGTTGTGTTTCTTTAGAAATGAACAATGGAAAAAAAGAGTCTTTAAATGCTTCAGATGTAAATTTATTTGCTGTCAAAGTGACCCTAAAATGAATGGGAGTCTATGGAATGCTAACGCAAGGTGGTGCCTTGGTAGCCTCAGAATCTCCCCATAGGAGCTTCATTTTCCAGGTGTTGGCTTACCCCCTTGATTTTAGAGAAGCATACTCAACAGAAAAAAACAGCTGTGTTTTTTTCCATTATTATATTTTCTCAACCTTTAATATGATGTCATGTTTATCCTGTCTGTAGAATTCTTCTGTTTAAATATGGCCACCTACTACCGTATTATGTCCATAAGCATTAATTCATAAAATAACTTCCGTCTTTGGTGAGGCTACACATAATATAATATAATCAAATTCCAAAACCATATACAGTTTATGGTTTTCCTTGATTTTAGCTAAAATACCCTAACCCATTGAGGGTACTTCATTTAAATACTGTACATTTACAGTTTGACTGTGACACCTAGTGCCTGCTCTGGGTATTACACTGAAGAGATTTCCTGTACTAAATAGCTTTTTAGGCTGCACTCATATTAATGACCATGAGAGGGCCTGTCTTCACCATAGACTGCAACCCCTTTCCAATGATTGCTGTACTGTAGGTATAAAAACATTTGCCCAGGGTTGCCGCGAGGGATTTTGGACCCCATGATAATGTATCATATCGGGCCACTGCCAGGGGCGCCGGGGGGGTGCGGTAATCGGCACAATGCATACTGTGGAATTCACTATTTCACGCAAGACAGATACCCTTTATAAGAAATGTGCTAAAGGCCATCATTTATTGTCTAAAGACAATTTTAATGGTACAAGTCTTGACTGGAAAATTCTCAACATTAATGAATAAATATACAGCTCTGGAAGAAATTAAGACCCTACTGCAAAATAATCAGTCTCTGGTTTCATTATCGATAGGTACCAAGGGTGAATTCAGGTTTTGAATATTTGGGGGATAGCCTCTCAGGAGGGTCTGGCGATTTTACCCTTAGACATACCCCTGGGTAGCCTGACAAGCCAAACCCACATCAAGATGTTGGGTCTGGGAACTCACCATTGGCAGTGCTCAATCCGAGGGGTGGGATAACGGTTGTCTTTAAAATCCCCTAATAGGATAGCGCTACTACCAACCAGAAACACAATGGCCCTCATTTATGAAACGTGCGTACGAACTAAAACAGGCGTACGACGGGCGTACGGCGATTCATACGCAAAGCAGCGGATTTATCAATTTGAACGTGATCGTAGGCTGCGATAAAATCTCACGTCTGGTCTGACTTCGTGTACGCAAATTCTATAGTGTGACTAGCCGTGTTCATGGTATAACCACCTTG
>JACXGM010008257.1:0-29222 GCA_016801145.1 Umbra pygmaea
AAATGAAGCCGGTGGAGTGATGCCTTACATACAGTTAACAAAAACATATGGAAATGTTTGCTCCCTACAAAAATACAATCAACTAACTGCAGCAATACCATATACTTGGAAGAAGAAAGTACAAGAGGGGAAAAAGTCTGATCTTGTCTGTCAACCATGTATCAAAGATCTCACATGGATGAAGAAAATACGGATAAACGAAGAAATATACCAATTCCATCTAAGAACAAAAAAATTGGTTGCTGTTCCATATAAATTACAAAATAGCTAGGAAGAAATTTGATGTTCCGATCCCGTGGCATAACTATCATGACTTAGGTGTGGTGTGCGTAGAGAGGAGGACAAAAGGTTGACAGTTGCAAGGACGATTGCTGGATTTATTGAATGGTATCAGGAATTTACCAGAGCAGGCTAAATGCAGGGTACAGCTTCATCGGATATGCTGATAACGAGAGAACTGAGGTCTAGCCTTCGTGCTCTTGTACAGCAGCATGAAACGCTGAATAGCTAACTCAGTATGTAAATGTATATTCCTGTTAACGCACAGGGTAGCAATATAACATAACACTCGAGCATACAAAAACAAGACTGTAAAGCGACTCACTTCTCACAAATAGACACGACAATGGCAACTCCGAACCAACCTTAGAATACCAGCACTTCCATGAGACAGTAGTTAATAATCCACACCGCTTCCCTAGCTGGGGCTGCATATATACCAGATACCAACTCCTAACAGGACACGACTGTTCCCAATAGGAAATCAACCCAATCTAGGTAATACAGCTTTAATGAGCCTGACTCCATTTCCCAGCAACCCCGGCTAGGGAAGAGGCGCAGTTAATCCCTTAAGGGGGAATAGGTCTATACATGCATAACGTACAACACAAACACCATGCAAATGCACTGAATCAATATATACATATATACACATGAACATAAGACACTGCCATATACAAGTCATTGAATATTTAAGGAGTCCATGTCTCAGTCTATGTACACCCCTGCCATCTGCTGGGCAAGGGTGACAATAACGCTTTTGGATTGATACGCAAAAAAACACCAGACTCAAAAAGTAGAATATTTCAATTCAAATTATTATATAAAATACTGTCAACAAATAGATATATATACAAGTGGGGAATTCAATCTTCCCAACTCTGCAGACTTTGCTCTGAGGAGGCCGAATCTATGTATCATCTCTTTTGGTACTGTCCATATGTAGCATGCTTTTGGTCACAGGTACAAGAATGGATGAATAAATGCAAAAAATATTTATCTTTAATTCCAAATTGGTGGAGTCATTGAAAATAGAAAGGTTTCATAATTATGTGAAGCATCACAGTACAGTAGAAATACACATGGCAAATAGAAACCCAATATGGCTGTGGCTAAGAGATAGATGGACAATATTAAACTTAAATAAAGAGTTGATCAAATGAATAAATAATGATTGAGGAAAATATAAAATGTATAAGCTAAAGCTAAATGTTAAAATGTCAAATGTAATTGGTCTCAACTATCGGTCAGGTAAAGGTTAATAATATAAAAAATAATATATAAAAAATGTGGGAATGGAAATGATGCAAATTTTAGAACGAAGACCTATGTCAAATACTTAAGCTGATCCTTCCCATAAAAAAAAGATTTCATACACACTTCTTTCACATTATCATTATGGGTTATTGTTTGTAGAATTTTGAGGGAAATAATGAATTTAATCAATTTCGGAATAAGGGTGTAACATAACAAAAAGTGGAAAAAGTGAAGCACTGTGAATACTTTTCAGATGCAATGTATGTTGGTGTGGTTGCCCTAAGGTACAGAACCAGTTGCCAAAGAACTGAGTCATGTACATCAGTATGTGTTATGTTCATTTTATATTTATCAAAGTGTTGTTAATCTCAACGTGGACTTTTCTGTCTGAACTATTATAATTAGGCCTATTATTATATTAGTTCTTATTATTCAGAATTGCAAATAAAAGGTTCCTACATGAACTTTTAAACTGTGAAAGGTTCTTTTTTATGTACAAAGCACTTTTTTTTTTAATTACCTCTTTTAAAATGACCTCCTTACATATCATCTTTGCTTTGTATTAGACTTATATAAATATCTTAACAAGATCCCAAAGGTCCCATCAGTCTCAACAGAGCTGGGTAGGTCTGCATTTCGTTATTTTGCCCCTATAAATGGAACAAAGTGCAGATCAAACTCCAGTAAAAATGTAATTGGAGGATTTATATGATGTTGTTATATGATCTTTCCCTCTGCTTTCTTCTCTTTCTTCCTTTAATTAAAATTGAAAAACTTGCGGTTCAGTAGAAGATGTTTGTCAAAATTGCGAGAATCCAGCCGTGCTCTCTCTGGGCTGAAGACAATTCCTGCTATGCTAAATATTCATTCACAGGCTGCAGAGGCAGGTAGAGGTGTATTCAGCTTCACTGACAACTTGCATAGAAGGGAGGGACTTCAGCAGACATGTAAAAAGTATTGGAGAATGACACTTGAGTTGAAGTAGAGCTCCTGTGCTAAACTTTACTCCAGTATGCGTGAAGAGTAAAACTCTTAAAGTATCTGAATTTAAATGTACTCAAGTACCAAAAGTAAATATGTGATCTTAAATGCGCTTAAGTACATAAATTAAAAGTAAAAATTGTGTTACATCTGTCAACGCATAATATAAATGGCAAAAGCCATAGCACTCATATCTGAATTCCAATTACTTGTTGAGGTGCTCTAGTTGGTGTAAATAATTCAGCAATCCAGACATTATTCATTTTAAATTATATGGTGTTTTTAAAACAAATTTTGACTGGATTGTATGATAATGATATCTGAAAGGTGTGATACAGTACCTATATATTACATGTTTTAGTTTCAAAGTAGTCAAGCCATAATCTGAACCCAAATTTTTGGGGAAATATTGTATAAACATTTGAAGGACAGTGGTCTCAGGTGCCACCAGCCAGTCCATGTACTTAAAATATAACTGAGTGAGGACACCGGATTCAACTACTAATCAACACGTCAGTCATTAGTGAATCTGATCTGATAGTTCGGGCGGGGCTACCGCTAAACTTTGTAAACACATCTGGGAGGTATCGCTGGGGAGAACTTTAAGAACCACTGATATAGGGCATGGCCATTCACAGAACCTTTAAACTTCATGTGCTGAAATTAGAAAAACAAAGGCACCCAAACACAAACAAAACAAATTGCAACCGTGACACAGACTATTAGAGAATTGTTATTATTTAGATTATTTAGGTGAACTACAACATCATTGTATTATGATAGCCTATATAAAATGATTTAAGTTGTACTTAGTTAACCAATGAAGTCTACAAGTATATTATTTCATTAAAGTTTCATATGATTTTGATTTATTAACATTATTTGTGTGTCATTGAAAGGAGAGAAAGGTGCCACAATCTAATGTAAAGTATTTCACAAAACAATTTGGACCAAATTAAATTGGTTATCAGCAATAAGCAAATCAATAAAATAGGGAAATTCAGTTATGCCTTACAGTACTATAGTAGTATATTATATCTGATGTAATATCATTCCCAATTACCTTGAATATGTTGCCTGATAAAACTTGTTGTCAACAATAGGCATAATACCAAACATACAGAAATACAGTTATAAGGCTATCTAGAAAGGATAGTTTTCAACATAGCCCTTCATTATCTAACATCCTAATCATGGAACACAAATCTAATATTACATTTAATGCTAATACATTATGATGTGAAGGCAAACAATGTATTGTCACTAAACAACATTATTAGGTCTGTGGTATTTAGCTGACTGCTGGTAAGCTAACAAATGCATTGTTTCACTTTGGCTGACCTAAAATTAACTGCAGGCTGCTTGGCAAGTTAGCAAGCAGATACTACCTTCATGGCTGATTCCGGTTGCTGACATACTGTATCAACTCCCTGCTGAAGGGATGGACTACGTATTGGGTTCAGTCGGTCAGAAACTTTTCTCTCGACATGTCACTCTGATTGGCGCAACCTATTCCAACGCGCGCTGCACATTGTCAGTTTATGAAATACTCATACATCGTTCCCGCAGTCCACACAGCTGTGCTTAAAATGAGGATAGGCTACAATTTTGTAAGCTAATTGATATACTGTAGCGTATACCACCACTGAACTGCTTGGATACTTACAGTATCTTTAGGGAAAACATATAACTTATACTTAAATGAGGGGAAAATATGTAACCAATCGTGACCACTGAAAGAAAACGAGTTTATAAAAACGACACTACAGCTCTTGGTGGGTGGGGTTTCACATTGATTTGCTCAATATTAAATGCATGGCTAAAGCAATTAAATAACGACTTAACAGAGATATTAGTAAATCATTTGTTTGTGCATTTCTCATTGGAGGAAATGCACAAACAAATGATTTACTAATATCTCCGTTAAGTCGTTATTTAATTGCTGTAGCGAGTAACGACTGTGTTTTGGAAAATGTAAAGAAGTAAAAGTATCAATTGTTGTAGTAAAATGTAGTGAAGTAAAAGTACAAAGTTGGCAGACAGATACATACTCAAGTAAAGTACAGATACATGAAAAAAATACTTAAGTACAGTAACGAAGTATTAATACTTAGTTACTTTACACCACTGGTTGTCTCCCTCCTAGTTAGAGCCAGTGGCTCCAGACTGCGTGATGGTTCTGGAAGGAACTCTGGAAAGGATTGCCACATCTACTACGGAGGCCCTGCCCATGTATTAGAAGTTATTTTGATGTCCTGTGCAGTCGTTTTATGGAAAAATGCAATAAAAATATTTTAGCTATAGTATAAGAGATGGAATCCCACAGGCTGAGGTTTCTTGTATAATTAATATAGCATCTTTGTTCAGTGATCAAACTTTAGTCAGTGATCATCATTTACTAATACTTTAAAATGTATATAAAGGCTTTATTATGTGTAATTAAATGCTACATTATATTGTTTGGTATTTCTTAAAAGCTGTCGATAATTTGGAAATTATGCATCCAAGATAAAGTTATTCTAAGTATGTGACAATGACTTATACAACTATGAAGATTTGTTTCACTGTAAATGGAGATTTGTTCCATTGTAGAATATGGCCGACATTGTTAATTAAGGAAACATAAGTTGTGAGCATTAAGGAAACAGGATGTTTCTAGAATGCAATCAATGTAGATTTAAGCTAGTGTGACTAGAGATAATAGTAAGATGTTTACCATGGCTTGAGAACCAGTAGGACAGTTTTTACTGCAACTCCAACAGGAGGGGGGCAACCTATAGAAAACATCCGACAAGCTGGCGCCTGGTTAAAGACTTAACTTGTACTCGTTATTTTCGAATCCAGGACTCATAGCCATTGGTGGGATTTTTGTACTGATGCTAACAAATTGGATCAATAAGAAGTCAGTATTAAGTTTCTGTTGTGACAGTATAAAAATGAAAGATATATAATTGTCAGCAGCTTTTTCTGCAGAAACAACTCAGCTTTAAACCGTTGATTTAATTAATTAAGTCTATGCCCCATTTTCTATACATCCTCTGGACTCTGAGTACATTTATTTCCACGACACCCACTACTGAGCCTGTGCCAGGGGACCAGCATGCTGTGCCTCGCCCAGGGGACCCGACCCTCATAAATTTTATATTTAAACCCCTGTGTTTGTGTCATTTCCTATCGGTCATTGTTTAAGTGTCAGTGTTCTTAGAATATATTATACGTTTTTGTTTTTTGCCCGTCGTGGCTTTGTTAAGTGTGTTTTCATGAATAAAACACTGTTTATTTTCCTTTAGGGCCTTCTAGTTTGTCTTTTTCTCTTCTGCACAACTACAAGTATATGCAAGGAAATTAATCTCACTTCCATTATAGAGGCTTCTCTGAAAATTGTTTGCTCAAAAGTGATCCTCAGTAATAAACCAGAGCATTTCAACATTATTAAATCAGAATTGCCAACATATACCAACCCTGCTGTAAAGCTTTACTACTGGCTTCCCAATGTGTTCTTTGTGCTTCTCTGCAAGTCTCTGTATTTCCGTGTGTGCAATATGCTTTCATGCATGAATTCGAGTGTGTGTGTGTAACTGCACATGTGAATATGCATGTTTTCCTGTGTGTCTCTGTGTTAGCCAATCCTCAGGCTCTCTGAAGCATTTGCACTCAGTCGTTCCACCACATTCTCAGCCAATGGTTGCCCGCAGTTTAGTCCAGTAGGTGTAGGGAAGCAGAGATGAATCTTGACATGCCCTTTTTTCAACCCTGTGCATCTCTTTGACAGTGCTTTTCTGAGCCATGATCAGGTAGAGGGAAGAAGAAATGCATACATTCCAGAACATTCTAAAAACACTATTGGTACATCACTAGAACATGCGTTAAAAGCAGAGCAGTTTTTCTTAAGGAATCAGAACCAAGTAAATGACAAAGGTGTACATTTTCCTAGATAACAGTTTTCCATTTTTGATATTATGTATCTACAATCAATTATTGTCTGTGTATTAGTACAACGCGATAGTCTGGCCATACTTATCACAAGTTTGAGTGGTCATGGGAGTGAGAGAGAGAAAAAGGAACAAAGAGACTGGTGAGGTCATTGAGTTGGTCCTCTCTACATTGGACCATAGCAACAGCAATGGTTTCCATGGCAACGGTGCCCCCTATGTCTCACGCTGCATTTGTAAAGACCCACCAGCAAAAAGAAGAGATACATGTTAAGTGAAAGAGAGAGAGAAAAAGAGAGGGGGGGGGAGAGGGGGAGATTGGTGGGAGGTAGTGGAACCATGTAAAACATTTTTGATCGAATAAGCCAAAACATGGCTGATGCCAAAAACACAGACACAAAAACAGGGCAACAGAATAAACTGAAAATGAGTAGGGGTGTAGAAATGATATGGAGATAGGTTGACCAGGTTTCGGAGGAGCTTTTTAATGTCCAGTTCTCTCAACAACACCATTGCTTGTAGTCATGTGGTGTGATGTACTCTCTCATTCAAGAGGCTAAAACATGCACAGACACACACGATTACACACACACACATACATACATGCACCCCAGGATACAGTAGCTTTCTGGCTTAGTACTCGGTTGTCTGCATTCATTTGTGTCCATACAAGATTAAAATAATTACAAAGGTAGATGATATTAGGTTAAATATACCAGACTCTTTATCTGGCAGTTATTCAGCCTGTGAAAATGACAAAAAGCAATTCCTACTTGTTGAGCTATCTCTCATCTCATTTTACATACACTCAAGTTCAGCCGCAGTCGGTGGATCTTAATTGGACGCCAGGCTCGCATTACCATCCGGACTGGTGGAATCGCAACAGTATCACAGAATGGGTTTGATGCGCTATACACCGTTCCATTCACTCTGGTCCCAACGTATTGTGAGCCCGGCGTCCCCAATTAAGATCCATTCACTCTGATCCCGAACGTAACGCGAGCCTTGCGTACCCAATTAAGATACACCGACCGTGGCTGCTGAAGTTTCAGCTTAAAAGCTCCCTTTTACAGGTGTCTGGGTTTTGGGACAGTTGATGCTCAACATCTGATATGTGACCAGAATAGCTTTGTAGGCTTCAGACAACTTTCTGGTGCATAGACATGAAATGTACACTCATTAGGTACACCTTGCTAGTACCAGGTTGGACACACTTTTGCCTTCATAACTGCCTTAATTTTTCATGGAATAGATTCAACAAGGTCCTGGAAACATTCCTCAGAGATTTTAGTCCATATTGAAATTTTTGCATCATTTAGTTGCTGCGGATTGGTTGGCTGCACATCCATGATGTAAATCTCCCTTTCTACAACATCCAAAAGGTGCTCGATTGGACTGAGATTAAAATAATAATAGATGGTACTTATATAGCACTTTTCAAGGCCCCAAAGACACTTTACACTTTACAAAAGTAGCAAGCTGGAGGAAGATGTTAACAGAGTTAAAGTCACAGATGGATTTAGGCATGGAGTTCCAGAGTCAGGGAGCAACCCTGGAAAAAGCTCTGTCACCAAAGCTCTGGAGCTTGGACCTGGGGATGATGAGGTGGCCTGTTGTACCTGGGCAGAGTGAGCATGTGGGTTGATAGGGGAGAACAGGGTCAGAAAGGTGATGGAGAACTTTATAATTCAGAACTAGTTTTTTGTACAAAAAAGGGAGTTAGAATAATTAAGATGGGAGGAGATGAATGCATGAATCAGAGTTTCGGCTTCAGGTGGGGGAGGGAGGATTTGAGTTTGGAAATATTACAAAGATAGGAAAATTTGGATTTGACAGTCTGCTTCATGTGTTCAAAACAGAGTGTGGAGTCAAGGATGATGCATTGGTTGTGAGCAAAGGGGGAAGGGAATACAACTGTGTCATCAATATTGCGAGAGAAAGTGCCAGTTTTAATGAGAGTGGATTTAGTGCAAATGAAAGTTCCATTTTGTCACTGTTGAGATTGAGCAACCGTAAATCTCAGAATTTCTCCCAAATTACGTTTTCAGGAAACTATTTTGAAAACCTAAATTACGTTCTATGCCAACCTATTTAGGGTGTTTTTACGTTTTAACTGCACGTTTTGTTATTAGGCTATATTTCTGCTTGAATTACGTTGCTCCGGTACATTTCGTTTAGCGGATTTATGCGAGAACATTCCATACATTCCATAGCGTTCGAAATGATATTGCAACATTCACAGTTAAGGTTAGGTAGGAGGATACTAACGGTTAAGGTTAGGCATGAGGTTACTAACGGTTAAGGTTAGATATGACGTTACTGAGGTTAAGGTTAGAATTAAGGTTAGGGTTAACATTACAAAAACCGACAATCGCGTGTCTGCATGACGAAAGCAATGCATGACGAAAGCAATGTAGAACAAAACACAGAAAGTGCCAGTCTGGATTTGAACTCGCGAACACTGGCATGCAAGTCGCGGATTTATACGCCCATCCACTATCCCCGACCGCCGCCCTATCAAAAACGATGCTATTTACATGCTACGTCATGATCTTCTAATGTTCATATTGAACGTTATTCGAGTGTTCAATTTAGTTCCCTACAAACGTAATTGACCCTCTCATACGTTCATATTTGACCTATTTCGGTTTTACAAAATAGTTCCCTCAGAATGTATTTAATGTGATTTAGGGCTGGATTGAGGAAGTTGTGATGGATCCATTTTTTATTGCAGAGAGACAGGTTTCAATATGGGCCAGAGGTGGGTTGGTGAGAGATTTGGTGCTGAGGTAAAGCACCGAATGTCAAGACTGAAATGGCTAAGAATCTGACCAAGGAAGAGATTGTAGATGATGAAGTGTACAGGACCCACTGAAGAGCCCTGGGAAGCCTGCTGGGTGACTAGTGTCTGGGCCTTAACTGATCAAAGTATTTCACTAGATCATCCATGTTTAATGTTTTTACCAGTGTATATTCTTGCTACTTACCTGGATGCCTAAAACCCTCACTCCCACCTAGTGCACCTGAGCACTGTATCCTCCACCATCACCACCTACATCTCCATCTACCATCTACCTGGAGAATCACTCCTCAGCAACATTTCCTGACCCTTTACTACCTTCAATAAACCACTCAAATTATAATTTTGTTGTCTGGTCTGCTTTTGGGTCCTCTCCTCAGAACTCTGACAACAAGATGACAGAGTCAATGTTACATCTGTTATTCTCGCCAGGACCTCTTTTTAAATTACAGTCTAACTCTGTGTCAATGGTGTGGTCAGTTGTCCATGTATCATAAGCTATGCATGCAGCCAAATGAGCATGACTGTATTCATGGTCTTTGATTTTCCTTGAGAGGTTGTCTTGTCAGTCATTAATCCCCACAGTCCATGACACTTACTACTGAACTGCACAATCTGTTGCCGAAAAGACAACAAGGCTGTTGGGATATGCAGTCAATCTTTGGCAAATAACATAACCATCTATGCGGAATCTTGTTTCCATGTTTAGTTTTTTTGAAGTAATGTTCATCTGAAAAGCACCTCCCCTTCTTTTGGTCAGAGATCCTGACAAGACTAACAGACATACCATTGACTCTGTCAGAGGCGTCATGCCCATTGACTCAGATTTTTTAACCAAGTCGATTTTCCTTGTAATAGCAGTATTTGTGGGCACCTGCTTCCGTGTGTTGTGCACACTGTGCCCCCTAAACAAATTGGTGCATGACGCTTCTGGACTCATCATTTTGTCTCAAGGATATGGTCCCTTTTGGCTTACACAACCCTTCATTTATCATATACGTCTTGATGCTGGCATCATAAATGTCTACAGGGAAAAGAGCCTTGTCAGTAGGGAACTGGAGATATCCCTTGCACCAATATGTTCAATAGATGGGTCATCTACGGTGCTCTGGTTGTCATCTTCTGTATGTGTAGGATGGGTGGAGGATTAGAACTGCCTCTAAATGAACTATGTATGTATGTGCTTGGGGGGATTAGAAGAAAGACTATAATTACTGCCTGACCCAGACATTAATGTTGCGCTGGGAAGGCTGGTTGCTGGTGAAGATGTGCTGCTAGCTACGTGCTTTGTGGGGCAGAGCCCTTGGGGTGTGGAGGCCCCCCTGCCTCGTGGTGGATGTGGGGATTTCCCAGCCGCCAATGTGTACATACAATCTGTAATGTGTACATTTTTCATCTTGATTTTCCCAGGGATAAATTGCAGTATGCTTTTGTTTGATAAAATTATCTTTTGGACATTCAAGACACTGGATAAGGAAACTATAAATATTTATTTGCCTCAGTATTAGTAAAAACTGGGAAAGGGCGTAGTAACTTTTTATTTTGCTCTTGAGAGGGCTGTGTGTTTTTTGGAGAGGGCAGGAGAGGGTGGTGATTTTTCATCAAATGGACAGCTGACTCTTGGTCTCCCTAGCCCTATCAAAAGTTTCCATCATCTAGAGGTACAGTTGAATTCAGAAGTTTACATACACTTAGGGTGAAGAAAATAAAACTAATTTGTCAACCACTCCAAAGATGTCATGTTAACAAACTATAGTTTTGGCAAGTTGGTTAGGATCTACTGAATGACACAAGCAATTTTTCCAACAATTGTTTACAGACAGATTATTATACTTATAATTCACTGTATCACAATTCCGGTGGGTCAGATGTTTACATACACTGGGCCCTAACTTGCACCCAACACAATTTAATTTTTACACAGACGGATGTATCATTCCTATTTTGCACCCGACACACAGGGGACCTTGCCCTCCACAGAAGAACGTCAGTAAATTAGGGAATGAACCTCTGCTCCCGGGGCAGCGAAAAAGTGGCGTGTTCCGGCGCAAACGTTCCCTGGTGCTATTTTGCGGGTTCCGAATACAATTCTGCCACAGACCATAAAAAACTAGTTAAGAGTCAGTGGCGTGTTATTTTAAAGCATGCTTGGCCATAATGTATAGCCTAGAAATCTCGACGCACCCTAGCTTGGGTGCTAGGGTGCTGCTAGGGTCAGTCTAGCAACTCTCCGTTGACTTGTGAGCTGGAAAAACCAAATTCTGGTCAGGCCAATCACAACGTGTATAGAGTCGGTGGGCTGGCTTAACGTAATTACAGAAAACAACGAAATGGTTGCTGCTGCTGGTGAACAGTGGTCTTTCGAATCGGATTTGGCCGCAACTCCGATAGACTTGGAGTTAATCTTTTCTTTCAGAAAATAACAAAGAACGGCACTGAAGTCATTCTTACTAAAGGAAGATGTGTTCAGAGTTTTGCCGACCAGACACTTTGTTGCTCTGGTTGGTTGTAGCGCTATCCTATTGCGTGCATAGGGAATTTGAAAGACAACCATTTATCCCGCCCCTCGGATTGAGCACTGCCAATGGTGAGTTCCCAGACCCAACATCTTGATGTGGGTCTCGCTCGCCAGGCTACATAATGTAGCGTGTGCACAAACTCTCATCTACACAGACACAGATGCTGTCTCTCATCTACACAGATGTAGCAGTTCCCATTATTGCAATCCATACATAATTATAAGGAAATATATTACCACACCAGGGAAATCATTTCTGGCATCCATTAAGATGTGAAATAATACACATTAATCTAGTGTACACATTTACCAAAATTATTCAGGCTGAACTATTTGCACTGATATACCCTAAGGGAACCCATTCAATCAACATACAAATCATTTGTGATGTTCATAGTAATATCAACCATGTCTTTGCGAATTACCCTGGAGCAAGCCACAACTCATCTATGCTGGCAAACTCTGCCATTCCTGCCATCTTTGAGGGGAATCTCCCCTTGGATGGGAGGCTGTGAAGGGATCAATGGCTATACGTTAAAGACATGGCTGATGACACCATTTATGATCCCAGCAACAGTGTGTGAAATGCTGTTTAATCGAAAACACACAAACACATTGTAGCATAATGGAATAAACATTCGGCACACTGAAAATGCGCATCAGGTGACTTTTTGAGCCACTTTACAGTACAGACCTCAAAAAGTCACAGCATTCTTTGTGGCTTGTTGTGGTTTACACTACATTTCCATGAATCATGGATGAGTTGATGACATAAATGAGGAAATATTAGAGGACTTAAGGAGACGTGATGTTGAAATGCATGTGCCCTTGCCAGTTAACCCAAATGCCTCAGCAGTAGAAAGGGAGAGGAGAGCTTATTTGACAGAAGAGTGAAGTAAGCAAAGTAATCTTGGTTTAATGTTAGACTAAATTGCAAAAATATCACAATGCATTCAACTACAGTACAGTGCCTTGCGAAAGTATTCAGCCCCCTAGAACATTTCGACCTTTTGCCACATTTCAGGCTTCAAACAAAAAGATATTAAACTGTAATTTTTGTAAAGAAGCAACAACAAGTGGGACACAATCATGAAGTGGAACGAAATTTATTGGATATTTCAAACTTTTTTAACGAATAAAAAACTGACAAATTGGGCGAGCAAAATTATTCAGCCCCTTTACTTTCAGTGCAGCAAACTCTCTCCAGAAGTTCAGTGAGGATCTCTGAAGGATACAATGTTGACCTAAATGACTAATGATGATAAATAGAATCCACATGTGTGTAATCAAGTCTCCCTATAAATGCACCTGCCCTGTGATAGACTCAGAGGTCCGTTGAAAGCACAGAGAGCATCATGAAGAACAAGGAACACACCAGGCCGGTCCGAGATACTGTTGTGGAGAAGTTTAAAGCCGGATTTGGATACAGAAAGATTTCCCAAGCTTTAAACATCCCAAGGAGCACTGTGCAAGCAATAGTATTGAAATGGAAGGAGTATCAGACCACTGCAAATCTACCAAGACCCGGCCGTCCCTCTAAACTTTCAGCTCATACAAGGAGAAGACTGATCAGAGATGCAGCCAAGAGGCCCATGATCACTCTGGATGAACTGCAGAGATCTACAGCTGAGGTGGGCGAGTCTGTCCATAGGAAAACAATTAGTCGTATACTGCACAAATCTGGCCTTTATGGAAGAATGGCAAGAAGAAAGCCATTTCTGAAAGATATCCATAAAAAGTGTTGTTTGAAGTTTGCCACAAGCCACCTGGGAAACACACCAAACATGTGGAAGTATGTTTAATAAAATTGATGGGAAGATGGATGGAGCCAAATACAGGACCATTCTGGAAGAATGGAGTCTGCAAAAGACCTGAGACTGGGACGGAGATTTGTCTTCCAACAAGACAATGATCCAAAACATAAAGCAAAATCTACAATGGAATGGTTCACAAATAAACATATCCAAGTGTTAGAATGGCCAAGTCAAAGTCCAGACCTGAATCCAATCGAGAATCTGTGGAAAGAACTGAAAACTGCTGTTCACAAACGCTCTCCATCCAACCTCACTGAGCTAGAGCTGTTTTGCAAGGAGGAATGGGCAAAAATTTCAGTCTCTCGATGTGCAAAACTGATAGAGACATACCCCAATTAACTTACAGCTGTAATCGCAGCAAAAGGTGGCGCTACAAAGTATTAATTTTGCACGCCCAATTTTTCAGTTCTTTATTTGTTAAAAAAGTTTTAAATATCCAATAAATTCCGTTCCACTTCATGATTGTGTCCCACTTGTTGTTGATTCTTCACAAAAAAAAATGTCAGTTTCATATCTTTATGATTGAAGCCTGAAATGTGGCAAAGGTCGAAAAGTTCAAGGTGGCCGAATACTTTCGCAAGGCACTGTAAGTATTGAACACGTCACCATTTTTCTCTGTAAATATATTTCCAAAGGTGCTTTTGACATGAAATGTCACCAGATATTGGTAACAACCTAAGTTATTCATACAAATAAACCAAAACAAATAGGTTCAGAAATTAAGTTATGTGTAATAATGTGAAATGACACAGGGAAAATGTATTGAACACATGAAGAAAGGGAGGTGCAAAAAGGCATGGAAAGCCGAGACAACAGCTGAAAACCATCAGTAATTATAAAGCAATCCAGCCCCGTGTCAGTGCAAATTAATATCAGCTGGTTCAGTCCCAACTGAGGGCCTACAAAAAGGTCTCAGTGCCAAGGTGTCACACAAGACACATCTCATGATGGGTAAAAGCAAAGAGCTGTCTCAAGACCTTTGCAACCTAATTGTTGCAAAACAATAATGGCATTGGTTATAGACACATTTCTAAGCTTCTGAATGTTCCAGTGAGCACTGTTGGGACCATAATTTGCCTCGACCAGGTGCTCCTAGCAAGATTTCTGACAGAGGAGTGAAAAGAATAATCAGATGAGTTGTCCAAGAGCAAGGACCACTTGTGGAGAGTTTCAAAAATACCAGCATTTAGCAAAGAAAACAGTAAGTAATGCATTCCACCGCCATGGCCTGTATGCACGCTCACAATGCAAAAAAAGCATGTTGAAGCTCATTTAAAGTTTGCTGCACAACATTTGTAAAAGCCAGTGAAATACTGGGAGATTATAGTGTGGTCTGATGAGAGCAAAATTGAACTGTTTGGATGCCATTGTACACACCATTTTTTGAGGAGTAATGAGACTGCACATCACCCTAAAAAAAAAACATACCAACAGTGAAGTTTGGAGGTAGGAACATAATGGGATGGGCCTGCGTTTCAGCAAATGGTACTGGAAAACTTTAAATAATTAAAGGAAGAATAAATGGGCACATTTACAGAGACATTCTTGACAAAACTCTGCTGCCATCTACCAGGATGATGAAGATGAAACAAGGGTGGAAATTTCAGCAAGACAATGATCCCTAACACACAGCCAAGGAAACTCTCAATTGGTTTCAAAGAAAGAAAATAAAGCTGCTAGAATGGCCCAGCCAATCACCTGACTTAAATCCTATTGAAAATCTATGGAAAGAACTGAAGATCAAGATTCATAGAAGAGGCCCACGGAACCTTCAAAATTTGAAGACTGTTTGTGTGAAGGATGGTCCAAAATCACACCAGAGCAATTCATGTGACCAGTTTCTCCATACAGGAGGTGTCTTGAAGCTGTCATTACCAACAAAGGCTTTTGTACAAAGTATTAAATGACTATCAGTAAGTGTGTTCAATACTTTTTCACTGTGACATTTCACATTATTACACAACTTGATTTCTAAACTTATTTGTTTTGGTTTCTTTGTATGTATGGATTACTTGGGTTGTTACCAACATCCGGTGAAAATTTAATGTCAATAGCACCTTTGGTAATATATTTACTGAGAAAAATGGTGACCGGTTCAATACTTATTTCACCCGCTGTATGAACAGCATATTATACATGCTGCCCATTGGATTGTTTAAAATAGTATTTAAATTGCAAAGGTCCCAGAATGCATTTCTTTATGCATCCAAATATGAATATGTAAATCCTGGGGTCTCACCATGACTGGATCAACACTGGTACAAGCTTTCTCCTAACTTCAGGACCATTTGTGATCATCTTTAGACATCATCTGAAACCTTTCAGGAAAGTATCTGACTTAATATGTTTGTGATGTATTGTTGTCTCACATAGAAATCCTCAGAAAACATGCATGGTGGAGATGTTATGCATATTTCCTTGTGCAAATCAAGCTTTATTAAGCCATGCCAGAGTTTGAGAGGAGAGGAAGGGACAGTTTCAGGAAAACACTAGGACAAAGGTGTAATGTTAAAAAGGTTTATTTCAACAACGGTCTGAATTTTTTCTTTGAAGTCCGTATTCCCAAAAAGTACAAAATAAAACAAGTACATCAAAGGATTAGAAATCACATCAATGAAAACGAAGACACATTGTGTTGTTCTTTTATATCAATCCAAGCATTTTTTTTCTCCATATATTTATACATACTCACTTAATTAGTCAGACAAACATCGAAACCTCTCAGTAGCTTTTATCTTTTTTACAATGTTTAACATCATTTTTTTTTAAACTCCATATTATTTTTTTTCTTTTTACAAAATACACCAATGCAGGCAGGGGAGTGCGAGTGTATGTGTGTGTTTATGTATGTATGTATGTATGTAGGTATATGTGTGTGTGTGTGTGTTGTTGTGTTAATGACTGTTTATGTGCGTGTGGGGAAGGGCGTAAGGGGAAGTAGATTGACAGCAATGAAGGGGCGGGGCTGCGAGGCAGGGGTTGTGAGGGGGCGTTAGGGGTTGCTAGGCGGCAGCAAGTAGGACAGGAGTTTCAGTTGGGGTGGTGTGTTTTCTGGGCAGGGTTATGCAGCGTTGTAGGCCGCTTGGTGGCAGTGTAGCCGTGCTGTAGATGGTGGTTGGTTGTAGTAACTCTAGGCGTGGGTCCTGACCACACCTACATCATGTTGTTCTGAAGGGAGTTTACCTCCGAGGAGTTCTCCTCACCCAACACCTTGTGGTTCTCGTGTTTTGGGGTCAGGGAGTTGTGGATGTTCAGGGTCTCGTCCTCCTTGTGCACCGGGGCCTTCACGGGGTCCTCCAGCTTGTTCTGGGCATTAGGGTCGTCCTGCCGGGGATGATGTAAAGATGGATGGATGAGTGTGAAAAAAACACAGTTAGGCTCCCTGACAGGCCCTTTAAACCATTAGAAACCTCCTGCTAGCCTAGTATCTGATCTTTTGGGCCGGAACACGCAAACCTTTTGGAAGCAGATGCATTACTCCTATTGTGACATATTGTGGCTGTCACAGAGGGGCATAGAGATGATTGGAGGACAGGATGAGTGACACCCGCCCCTTCCACCCGTAACATCTCAACAACAGGCACCCATCCAGGCTGGCCAACCGAGAAGCGCATGCAGGTCTACATGCAAGACTCCCTCGTCACTCACCCAGCCTCCATCACCTCCCTACTGTCCCAAATAAAACACATTGCCAGGAGCACATTGTTTGTGGAATCACTGTCATACAAACCCCTAGTATCGCTGGAGCTGAAAAACAATGCATTTGATAACTTCAAATCATCTTGTTGGCTGCATTAAAATAAGGACGGGGGAAAACATACGGCATCCATTTTAACTTTTCTCCCAGACTGTTATTCTTATTAATAGTGCATAGCTTCATCAACCCCACTGTGTAGAGGTTGAAGCAACTCTGACAAGGGCACACGCACGCACACACGCACACACACACACGCGCACACGCACACTGCAAACGGTGAGGGGCCACTACAAAACAGAGCTTAACGTTTGTTATTCAAAAGGGATGGCAAAAGAATTTACCCATTGGCTGATGGCCTAGATAGTAACTTCAGGCAGGACGTGGGGATACGTCACTTCCATGGTTACAGGATAGGGGCCTTCTTTCCGTCCGTCAGCGTGAAACTGGAAAATGTGTTTGTTTGATTTTTGCTGTGGGCTTTAGTGAGTTGGGGGCAGTGGGAGGGACACTTTTGGGGAATTTGTGGAACAGAAATATACGGGGTGTATAGATGAAGATGACACATGTACAGGTCTTGGTATCCTTCCTGGTTTATGATTGTATGTTTATGCCTGCATGTGACAGTTCAGATTCAATGTTTGTGTGCTTCTGCATCTGTTTTTGCCTTTGGCCATGTGATATAAATCCATACAATATTTATAAATGTGTGTGAGTTGGTGTGGATGTGTGTTGGGTGGGCATCTACTGTATGCTTTTGTTGGTAGTACTCTGTGTACATGCAAATGTGTGTCTGGGTGTTTTTGTAAAGTGTAGTGGAGGAAGGACACAAAGAGGGCGGGACAAGAGAGCCTCTGTGCTCTTGACTGGCATGGCACAGCACGGTATGGCTCAGCACAGCCCACAGGGCAGGACTGGACACTAGGGGCACAGGTGCTGCATATGCTGGTCTGTAATCCACAGCTTAGGGCAAATTTTACATATCAGTATTATGAGAGCCTGTCACTATAACCCTATCAAACTAATACTATGAATGTAAATTATATTTCCTTCTGTCAATATTCAGAGAGTAAGCCTAAACATGTATTGACTACTTTATTCAGAATTTCTATTTGTGCTGTACACTCAAGACATGAATATATAAAGTAGACAGAAATCAAATTAGACAGTCTTTACTCTAGCTTCATATTAATTGCATTTTCATATACCAAAAAGAGCAATTTTGACATTACTGTCTCAATACTGAAGGGCACTGTATGTTTTTGTAAATATCAAAACAGTATCTATATATACACTCACCTAAAGGATTATTAGGAACACCATACTAATACTGTGTTTGACCCCCTTTCGCCTTCAGAACTGCCTTAATTCTACGTGGCATTGATTCAACAAGGTGCTGAAAGCATTCTTAACAATGTTGGCCCATATTGATAGGATAGCATCTTTTAGTTGATGGAGATTTGTCGGATGCACATCCAGGGCACGAAGCTCCCGTTACACCACATACCAAAGATGCTCTATTGGGTTGAGATCTGGTGACTGTGGGGGCCATTTTAGTACAATGAACTCATTGACATGGTGCATTATCCTGCTGGAAGTAGCCATCAGAGGATGGGTACTTGGTGGCCATAAAGGGATGGACATGCTAAAAAACAATGCTCAGGTAGGCCGTGGCATTTAAACGATGCCCAATTGGCACTAAGGGGCCTAAAGTGTGCCAAGACAACATCCCCCAAACCATTACACCACCACCAGCAGCCTGCACAGTGGTAACAAGGCATAATGGATACATGTTCTCATTCTGTTTACACCAAATTCTGAATCTACCATCTGAATGTCTCAACAGAAATCGAGACTCATCATACCAGGCAACATTTTTCCAGTCTTCAACTGTCCAATTTTGGTGTGCTCTTGCAAATTGTAGCCTTTTTTTCCCATTTGTAGTGGAGATGAGTGGTACCCGGTGGGGTCTTCTGCTGTTGTAGCCCATCCGCCTCAAGGTTGTGCGTGTCGTGGCTTTACAAATGCTTTGCTGCATTCCTTGGTTGTAACGAGTGGTTATTTCAGTCAAAGTTGCCCTTCTATCAGCTTGAAGCAGTCGGCCCATTCTCCTCTGACCTCTAGCATCAACAAGGCATTTTCGCCCACAGGACTGCCGCATACTGGATGTTTTTCCCTTTTCACACCATTCTTTGTAAACCCTAGAAATGGTTGTGTGCGTGAAAATCCCAGTAACTGAGCAGATTGTGAAATACTCAGACCGGCCCGTCTGGCACCAACAACCATGCCATGCTCAAAATTGCTTAAATCACCTTTCTTTCCCATTCTGACACTCAGTATGGAGTTCAGGAGATTGTCTTGACCAGGACCACACCCATAAATGCATTGAAGCAACTGCCATGTGATTGGTTGAGTAGATAATTGCATTAAGGAGAAATTGGATGGGTGTTCCTAATAATCCTTTAGGTGAGTTTATGTATATACTGTATTCTAATGATTACAAATGTATAAATAAAAATAGTTAAGTATTTGTGCTTATTTATATATTACTGTGTTGTGAATATTGTGCAATATTGTTTGTGCTTGTGTTACTATCTAGTCTAGTTCCGTTTTTTCTCATCTACTATGAGCTCATCCAGGAAAAGCTGATATTGCCTGAGTGGAGGACTTTAGAAAGATGTTATTGTATTGTGACTAAACTGCTTTAAAATATTTTGCTCTGTCTGTAGGACAGTAAAAGGACATTTTACTACTATTGACTGCTACAATAGTGTGATATATTACATCTTTAGATTAGTCTGTACCTTTTGTATTCTAAAGTATGTTCATTTGTTTTTTGAATAGCCAATATTATGGGGACAGCATGGATAAGTGCTAGAATTAACATAGCATCCTCTCCTTGAACTAACTCCATGTAGAAGGTGAATAGTAGCACAGGGCTCTCACCAGCCGAGTGTGGGGCTGTGGATTGGTCCGTAGAGTTGAGAGAGGTTGACTGACAGGGTCACAGTACAATGAGCGAACCGTTAGGGGAGAATGGGGCAGGCCATCTAAGGGAGTTTATCTTACCTCACAGCCAGGCTCCTCTTTGGTCTTACACTCCCAGGTGTATCTGCTCATGGTTTTCTGGGAGGGGGGGCAGGGGGTAGAGGGTTATACTCCTCAAAGATACATACAGTCCTCAAAAAGAGAGAGGGAAATCAGGGGACAATAGAGAGAGAGACAGCTGGATAGAAACCACCGTGTTGGTGGTAGAGAGATAAAGGGAGATATATATATATATATATATATATAAAGAGAGAGAGAGAGAGATACAGAGAGATACATATAGAGAGATGCTGTATAGAGAGATAGAGATACATAGAGAGAGATGCTGTATAGAGAGATAGAGATACATAGAGAGAATGAGAGAAATACAGTGAGAAATAAAGATAGACAGAGAGAGATGCAGATGGATACAGAGAGATACAGATTCTGAGAGATACAGATAGAGAAAGATACACAGAGATTCAAAGAGAGAGATAAATAGAGAGCCATCTAGAGAGAGGGAGAGAGGTAAAGAACACCAGAGAAAGAATGCCCAGTTTACTGGTGGACTTTCCAAGGATGATGTTTTATAATCTGTTCTCACATTGAGAGGTGGGAGAGTATATCCAGTATGATAATAAAGGATTAATCTCAGTACCTACAGTGCTTTGTGGCCTAAACTTTGCCTTAGCAAGTGTTGGGTGGAATATTTCTGTTGGTAACATGTTGACAGAGAAACACAGGGGTTAAAGGATTTGGATATTTGGAATATTAGTTAATGTATTCTAGTTTAGTAAACTATGTTTGTTTGTTAGCAGTCCTTATTTTAATCTTTATGCATTTTAATAATAGAAATGTCCACTCATTATTGGCTAAGGACGAGAGTTGGTTAGTTGGTTGGACTTACTTTGTACAGTAGAATTGAGCTGCAAACCCATGCATGTTGACACTCAATTAAGCAATCCTGTTTCCGAGATTAAAAGGTTTCTGGGAGATGGGAATGTTATGTTGTTTGGTATTTGGATGGTATTGAGTACTGGTGGTTAGTGTTAGACTTGGTAGTTGTGCTGTATGCATTTTCAAGCATTGCAGTATGATGCCTCTGAGTTTTTGCTGACCTATATTTACCAAAACATTACTGCTTAAAAACAAAAATATCAAAGAAAAGCTAAGCATACCACGTGTGATGACCAGAACTACTTGTAAAATAGTACTTGATGAGTTGTTATAATACGTCTTATAACAATACACATGCTTCTATGACAATGTTAGCCATATGTTACCCCATGCTTCTGTTAGAAGTGCACCTGGACCTAATCTCTCCCATGCTAACTACAAGCAGCAGGGAGTTGCTGTGTCTCAGATGTTTATCCTGATTGAATAGCACCTTACACATATCATCTCCATCAACATAATAATAACCCAATCGTTGCTCTGATCCTAGATTCCTTGCAACCACAATCACTGTAATTACCAATCAGGAGTCTTGCTTTTCCCATCTATTTTGCCCAATTCAGGATAAACGAGTGAAACATTTAGACAGAGAAACCGAGACCGTGACGTACAGGCTGCTGCAGCATCTAAAATGGCCACCGGGGGGAGCCAAAATGTGAGTGAGAGAGCAGGCATGCAATGTCATACCGATGCAAAGGTGATCAAAGGGAGAGCAGATCAGGGAAAGATCGGGTGGAGGAGGTTACAGTGAGGGCTGTGGGAATTCTTTTTTGGTTTGGGTCATGTCCTTGGCAAAACTGACAACAACTGATCAATGGGATACCATTGGTGTTCTCTTTAAAAGTCAGCGGCTTGGGTACAGGCATTTGAAATAAACCAATACTGTAGTTTACTCTTAGTATAGCCTAATCCTGTATTTTATTAATGTATTTCCAATATCCAGTGCATTAGTGAAAAAACTACACTCAACAAATAGAGCTTTAAAACTGTAAAATTGTTGCCGGTAGCATTGATTGGTTAACATTAAGACGTTTACATATTTAATACATATTAAATTATGAATTTAAAGGGTTATGTTATATCATTGTATGTAAGAATGACACATGGTTATTTTTCCATACAGATTTACCCTATTTTTCTCCTAAATGTCTTTATCCAATTTGTTAGAAATTTACAGGCTCATTCAGCAACTACCAGCAGAGTCGGACCAGTCGATGTCAAGATATTCGTCCTTCGAATCACATGGAATCACCAATTCCACCACACTCTGCAAAACCCCAGACTAATCTGCAAGCAGGGTTTGAATCCTGGTCTCGCAAAGACGCAGCTACCTGCGAGGCAGAGATTTTACTGCCATGCCATTCAGGGGCCCCCTGACATTATTTTATTTCAATAGAGTCACACCAACATAATAAGTATTTAGATACTAATACATCCCAATAAGGAGTGTGTGGTTTTACTAGCACTTTCTTAAGGGATTAATGTCTAATAAATAACCTCAATCGATAACTTACAATGAGGCAATACACAGCAGAGACTTCCCAGCCACACCGTTACCATGGTAACCGCGTAGCTGCCTCAATATCGGTTGTAGTCAATGTCTGTCTGCCTATCTGGCTCTGGACTTGTTCCCATAGCAACAGAGAAGATGCCCACTGTAACACCCCGCCTTGTACCCCAGGAGAGGTGACACTCAAGCCCATGCGGAGGAGGGAAGGAAGAAAAGGGTGAGAGAGAGACGAGAACCACGTTACCTGACAGATAATGTTATCATAGTAAGCCAAAGCACGGGCATGAGGGACGTTAGGAGGGGTGTCGCACAGTTTCCTTACATTTGGGTGGGAGCCCTCAGCGATGGTAGACAGGGAGAAATTATCATTGTGCTGCTCCGATGGAGGCCGGTACTTACTGCTAGGAAGAGAAGGACGGGAAGGGAAGGAGAGAAGGAGAGGAGAGAAACAGTAGAGGGAAACGTGTGACGGAGGTGAAAGAGAAGAAGATGGGGAGAAAAGAATTGTGAAAAAACAAAATTATGTGTGGTAAGGAAGAGTGTAGAAGTGGAAAAGAAAAGGAAAACCAGTAGAAATTAGGAGAAGAAAATGGGGAAAAAACAACGAAAGAGCAGCGTTAGTTATAGTGCACGTGTAGGACTTTAGTTTGCAGGAAGAGACCAAACAAATAGACATTGTCTGTGATGTGACAAAACAGCTGTGAATCAAAGGTCTTGCTACTTCGACCAACGATTGTTTTACAAGATACGTATAGATTTGGTTGTTCTGTAGTTGGTCAATGGCTGATGCATTAACACTGTACGTACCTTCTTTGTATTTAGTATTATAGCAAGTAATGTGGGCTTTTATGTTGTTTCCTCTGAATGTATTATGTGTTCCTTGCTGCAAAACCAATTCTCAGTTGCACACGCTATAAAATTAAGTAGAAACCTGAAGCGCTGCCTTATTTTGGTGTGTATTCTGTTTGTTACATTTAACCCTGAACTACACCTAATCTGGAAAAAATGACTCAACCCACATTGACCTCAAGAAAATGTTTATATCCAAAATACCTTGGATACACCCAAATAAAGAGAGGAAAGTTTTACATGATATCCTATTCTCTCTCTCTCTCTATTCATCATAAAAACATTCTGAACTAGATCCAGCTGTACAGGCCAAGCAGGGCCCTACAACTCTGTGATCAAGATGCGGTTCAGAATTCTATTTTACAAGTTCATATGAAGAACACATATCTGAAGTAATAAAGGCGGGAGGAAGTGTAGTGAGAACAAACCAAACTAAAGAGGGAGACAGGCTGGAGACGTGGAGAGTACAACCAGAACAGGGAAATATGCTGGATGAAATTAAGGAAGGAAATAATGGGAGAGCAGCTGCTGAGGTAGTTAGCCTATCAATGCAGGGCTTGCTGCTAGTTAGCATATCACTGCAGTGCTTGATGCTAGTTAGCCTATTACTGCAGGCCTTGCTGCTAGATAGCCTATCAATGCAGAGCTTTCTGATAGTTAGCCTATCACTACAGCACTTTCAGGGCTTGCTGTTAGTTAGCCAACCACTGCAGGGCATTTTGCTAGTTAGCCAATCACTGCAGGGCTTTCTGCTAGTTAGCCAATCACTGCAGGGCTTGCTGCTTGGATACCAATCATGTGTCTGTCTATGTGCATTTCTGTCATTTCTGTCCATAACTGGCTATGACAAAGAGCAATGGAGAAAGAGAGAGGGGCAGACAGTGTTCAGCATGTGTCTTGTAAAGTGAGTTTTCCAAGCCATGGCACAAGGACAAAGGAACTGCAGCCAGGATGTCTATAGGAGTCTGCTCTCTACAAAGATACCTGTATGGACTGGACAAAATGTAGCTCTTTCTCCTCGTCCATTCCCCTCTCCCTCCCTTTATCCTCTCTATCTCTGACAAGGATGCAGACCCCATCTTGACTGCAGCACACAGTCTCACGCACACGTTGCAGCCCACTGTAATTATCTGCCGCAGATGGAGGAAAAGAGGAGTGGGCGGCCCATGTATGTGCTGTACACACACACACATGCCTGCACACACTGGCTTGTATATGTCCATGTGTGTGTGTGTGTGTGTGTGTGTGTGTGTGTGAGTGTGTGCTAACGTGTTTATGCGTATACAAACCCACTAGTAAACACACAAATGTACACACGCTTATACTCAACGGTTGCACAGTACACACACACGGGCTACATTTGGCTCTTTCCTAGTTGTGCACCTCCATGGTATTTCTCTGCTCTCCGTTCGTATTTCTACTCGTTCTGTTTCACGCCCTCTCCCCTCCTCTGATTCATCCTGCTATCCTCTTCACATCTGCTTTATCCTGCCAACTCTTTTTTGTCTGTTTTTGATTTGATGCGGCTGAGTTACCTCTCCCATGTTGTCCATCCCAAAAAAAAACTTCACACAAACACACACCTCAGGTCGCACAGCTGTATGTAGGTCAGCTCCACCTCCCGTGCCTTGAACCCCTCCCCTCACACTGCTGATCAGACTGCCCTACTTTCAGCTGGAGCCAGAGCAGCAATGACATCACTGTTTTCATGCACGGTTTGCCAGCCCTCAGCATGCTATCCACTGCCCTGACACTGGCTTCTACTTTATTCTTCATCATCCTTAGCTAGGAAATGCCCACTGCTCTAGGAAGCAACGGCAGAGTGTACAATTGCATCCACAGTCATCCACCCTCATCCATGACTGTTGCTAGGCAGAACCAGCGGCGAAGGCACAGACACATATTTTCCTGCAGGCACTTGTTTTAGCAATTTTCTCATCCTTTTCTCGTTCAGTGAAACCTTCATCAGTCCTCTCTCTCTTCATCTCGTCTCGTTCTGCGTTTCCTCTCTTATCCATCTTGTTTCCACATCGTCTCCCTGCTGCACACCTCCAGGTCTCCATGTCTCCCTGCTGCACACCTCCAGGTCTCCATGTCTCCCTGCTGCACACCTCCAGGTCTCCATGTCTCCCTGCCCCCTCCTCCACATTCCTTCGTTGTCTCCCTCTCATTTTATTTCCTCCCCCCTTTATCTCATCCATCCAATTCCTCCCCTCTCTCCATCCTGTCTCCCTCTATCCCCGTTGTCACCCATCCCCCCATCCTCCCCTGCCAGTTCAGCTACACTTTCAGAGTCTCTTCTCCCTCTCCACCGCCTTTTGTCTTTGCTTCTCTCAAACTACCTCTTCCTCTGTCTCTTATTTTGACTAACATATGTATAACATGTATATAACCTATGACATATATTGGTTCTTCTCTTTTCCTCCTGTCTCTTCTCGACTCCGGGTTCAGCCTCAAAGTCGTCACCCTAAGTTCAGCTTGGTTTTAGTGCATTGTTGTCAGCGATGCCGGTAACTAGTGAGTAACGCGTTACTCGAATCTGACCACTTTTTTCAGTAACGAGTAATCTAACGCTTTACTATTTCCAAACCAGTAATCCGATTAAAGTTACTTGTCCAATTCACAGTGCGTTACTATTTTTGTCATTTTCCTTAGTAGAAATATATATTTTGCTTACTTCTTGCATCTCGGGGGGTAAAGTCACGTATGAGACAATTCCCGTTTTCAACATGAGGACTGAGGACAGTCATAGACGGCGCTAGCTATAGGCATGAACCGTTCGACTGGCAACACTTATGCCAGCAACACGAACTTGGGTTTTCCTTTTCAAAATAATAGCGCTCATTATTGATTATAATAATCATTGTTAATTCATTGTATAGATAGGTAGTGTTTTCATATGTTGCTAAAATTTGTCTATTGTTGGATAAAACAGACTGTAGTGAATGTTTTTCAAATGTAATCATGTTTTTATATGAGACACTGACAATATATTCAATCAAATTGTGTGTACAAAGTATTTGTTAACCTTATAAATAAAAGGTTATTAAATATATATATTTATATTTTCTATCATATACTCTTATTTTTTCTTTACACAAAATACAATAGCATTTGGTTACAATTCAGCTTTAGCTTTATAATTAATTAACAATGATTATTGCAGTAATTAAAAATGAGCGCTAGTATTTTGAAAAAACAAAAAACATGTTAAAAATAATATAGTATTTACATTTATAGATAATGTAGGTTATAAATAGTAAGTTTTGCCATTACAGTGTTAACAGTTAAATATGTCAGGTCAAGAAAGACTGTCTTTATTTTTTATAAAAACAGTTTTTCAGGAAATCGTTTTTAAGTTCCACTTAAAATGTCAGGAGATACATTGTTGACATTACTGTTAAAAATGCACTTCCAATAAAGTGAGTTTTGTAAAAACAGGTTGTCATTTACATTTTTAGGTGGCAGGGGTGTTGTCAGCAGCGGCTGAATGTAACTAATAAAGTAACTTGTAATCTAATTTAGTTACTTTTAAAATCAAGTTATCTGTAAAGTAACTAAGTTACTTTTTAAAGGAGTAATCAGAGTAACTTTGGCAACACTGATTGTCGTTGCCTTGATTATAAAGACTAACTCTGCAAGTACCTTTAATGTAAAGCACACAATGCACATCTATTATTAATGTAATGCTGAAATTAGATAATTTTATGATTTGTAACATTACTAAGTACATTAATTGTGCTTAAGATTCTTGATCTAGGGGGTACCCTGGCGTATTGGCCTAAGCCGCTGCATTGCATGACAGTCTGCTTCATGATAGTGATGGGTTTGAGCCTGACTATGGGTTCTCTGACTTTCTCCGGGCCTCCTGCACAGGCAGCGCAAATTTGCATAGCGCTGCCCAGGGTTAGATAAATAAGATTATCTATCCTGCCACATCGCTCTCCAGTGACTCCCTGTGTCCTGATCGGGCGCCTGTGGGTTCTATCAAGGAAGTATAGTTGTTGAATGTAATCATCCCGTTGAGGAACCAACTGAAGGCTTCCGTGTACACGTGGTTGGATGAACCATGTGCATGCCCTTCGCCATCCCACAGATCTGTTGAAGGAGTTACAGAGCTGCCGACAAGGCAGGATTAGAGGGAATTGCGAGGGGAGAAAAATGATTCTTGACCTAAAAAAAATATGCTGTCTAAATAGAAAAGCTTTCCTGACTGTACAACTGCTATCTCATAGTGAACTAGTCTACAAAGTAACATACTGTTTTCTTTCTTTATGTTCTTTGTTTAAACTTGTCTGATCGAGTCCATAAACACCTATATACAGTTAGGTCCGGACATTTTTGGACACTGACAAAATCTTCATAATTTTGGCTCTGTACGCCACCACAATGGAAATGAAACAACGAACGTGCAGATTTTCAGGTTTATTTCAAGGGGTTGAACAGAAATAATGTCCCTTATTTCAGGAGATCAAATTTTATTGGACAAATTAAAACAATCAAAAACATAATGTTTATTTTTAATACTGTGTTGAGATCCTTTGCAGGTAATGACTGCTTGAGGTCTGGAAGGCATGAACAACACCAAACGCTAGGTTTCCTTTTTTCTGATGTTTTGCCAGGCCTTTACGGCAGCTGTCTTCAGTTGTTGTTTGTTCCTAGGTCTTTCTGCCTTAGGTTTTGTCTTCAGCAAAGTGAAGTGCATGCTTGATCGGGTTGAGATCAGGTGATTGACTTGGCCATTGCAGAATATTCCAGTTCTTTGCCTTAAAAAACTCCTGGCATTTGCAGTACGTTTTGGGTCATTGTTCATCTGTAAAGTGAAGCGCCCTCCAATCAACTTTGCTGAATTAGGCTGAATCTCAGCAAACAATATATCGCTATACACTTCAGAATTCATCTGGTTGCTTCTGTCACATTTTCAATAAACACTAATCAGCTGGTGCCATTGAAAGCCATGCACGCCCATGCATCACTGCCTCCACTGTGTTTACAGATGATGTGGTATGCAATGATGTTGAGCTATTTCAATTGCTTTTGTTTGATTTGTTCATGGCAAACAGCTGACACTGTACATTTTGACAATAAACCTGATTTGCAATGGGGGTAGAATAATTTTGATTGCAACTGTATATATATATATATATATATATATATAGTGTAGATGTGCATCCTGGTTTCTTTAGACCAACACTTTAAGCTTACCTGCGTTTGCGCAGCTTGCTGTTCTCAGTCTTGAGCACGTGAAGTTTCTTGGCAAAGCAGACTATGATCATGAAGAGTAGCAGCACCATGAGGGCCGACGCCCCGATGGCCAGACACAGAACCTGGAACTCAGTCACCACCGACTCACAGCGGGCACCCTTGTGCCAGATGTAGTCCTGGACATTACACCTGCATGGAGAAGAAGTGTTACAAGAGAAATCAAGTATGATACAAAGAAGAATGGAAGAGGTTAATTCACCAAGTGTAACATAATACACGTTGTGTGTGTGTGTGTGTGTGTGTGTGTGTGTGTGTGTGTGTGTGTGTGTGTGTGTGTGTGTGTGTGTGTGTGTGTGTGTGTGTGTGTGTGTGTGTGTGTGTGTGTGTGTGTGTGTGTGTGTG
>JACXGM010008258.1:7242-29198 GCA_016801145.1 Umbra pygmaea
ACACACACACACACACACTCAAATAATAATGGGTACAGATTAAAGATTCCACCCTCAAGCAAAATGGCGTAAGTATGGTTTTGAAGCCGAGCTTAACGTCAGGTAGTGAATCACCAGCAGCCTCCCTGCTGCATCCATTCTTCCGAGGCAAACTAGTGGCACTGTGATTTAGGCCGGCTTTACACTCACTCACCCACCTCCCTCCAATCAACGCCCCCCCCTCATGCATCAACCCTCCTGTCATATTTGCTTCATCATGCCTCTCGACTGTACTACAGGTCAATTTGGCACCGTGCCTACGGGGGGGATGCAAAGGAAAATATGTGCAAAAGCAGAGGTACCAATGGGGTATCCATTAAGCTTGCCAGGTCCTATTATTCAAACACTGACTTCTGGCTGTGCTACGGCCAGGCAGCTATGTGAATCTGGTTCCGCATGCGTGCCTGGTAGCTGGTGCACTGTTTCAGGTCATCTCACACGCTGTGGGAGTGGAACCCACATTTTGTCACCCGCTAATTACAGCTTTTCCATTTCCTGAGAAATCATTTTGTGCCTCTGTAGATTGTAGGTAAGAGAGTCCTACTTTAGATTTCAGGAAACAACAAGCCGCTGGCAATTAGCACATCAAGGGGTACTGTGTGTGTTTGTGTGTGTTTGTGTGCCTGTGTGTGTGTGTGTTCGCACACTTTTGTTATATGGGTTGTGTCTGCAGTTTTGAAGAGAGTACTAAACATTTCCCTATTGTTATCACTGCGACAAAATAGGATTTGGATCAAAACCTGGAGCCATCTGGGAGCGCTATATTTGTTCAACTGATTTTTTTGAAAAACAACATACTGTATCCATTTGGTTGTCGGTGGTTTCATCCTCCCACACCATGTCTTTATGGCCATTATGATGTCAGTGTATTTACATGGAGGTTTGGCTTACTCCTATTGGAGGTTTGGAGGTTTGGCTTACTCCATGTGCCTGCAATTCATAATTGGGATGGAACCAGAAAAGCTGTATAAAATGTATATGTTTGGATTACCATCTGATGTGAGATCCACTATAAGTAAAACGAGCTGTGCATTGGTCTGACAAACACATCCATCCTTAACCCATGTGTGGTGTTCATATTTCTGTTACTCACCTAATGTTCGTTGGTCTGTTGGACCCACAACATTTTATGGTTATTAAAACAATACAGGCATAACAATGTTACGTAAAAATATTCAACAGATGTTTGTTTCCAACAATTAAATGTAATATAAACAGCATACAGTATTTGGTTAATATTTGCCATTTCCCTCTGCTAGAGGAAATTTATCAAGAGAATTGCTGTTTGTTTTTGTGAAAAAATGTCATTTTTGTCAAAAAAGTTCAAGATAATAAAGACATGGTTGAATAAATTATGTTTATCATTAAAGAAATATAAATTAAACAAGGTTTTTATCATTATAAATATACATTTCACATTTAGTATTTCATGGAAATTATAAATGAGCCACATTGAACACACATTTATGCCAGATTAACATACCTCTCAAGCCCTTTTTACAACAGCACTTGTCACAAAGTGCTTTTGACCCGACCTAAAACCCCCAAGAGCAAGTATCACAAGTGATGCACAGTGGCTAGGAAAAACTCCCTAGTAGGTGGAACCTATGAAGGAAAATAGAGAGATGAAAGTGCGTGAACATAGACTTTATGTAGCATCAACACAATTGGATGATCTTGGGTAGGGAAAATGCAATGCTCTCTGGAGATGTACAGCTGGATTCACCAGGTGGAAACCTGATCACCAACAGAAGTGACATTTGCACCAGCACAGTGGGGTGGGCGCAGGATTGAGACAGGAACTGCCTCTCGTCTCCCTCACATGTCAATTAGTTGCAGCATTATATCTGGGGCTGAGACGGGTGGACACAGTGTACTCCCATACCACAAGTGTGGGGTATTATGGGAAAACATCATTAGGTCAGTGACTCTGCCCCTGAGTGGCATTGAAGTGAGGATATCCCAGTGGAGAGAGGGGAGCCTACCAGGCAAGCCAGCATGGGTGGCTCATCTACAGTTCCACCATACTCTTTTAGCCCACTTGGCCAGACTATGACATAGAACTTACAAAAGAGATGAGTCTTCAGCATAGACTAAATGTTGATTTAATGTTGTCATTCATTGACAGAAAGCTGCTCTTGAGACATGTTTTCCATGTTTGTCAAAAGAGTGATCTGGGTCCAGTATAACACCAAGGATTTTTACAGTTTTTCTGATATTACTGTACAACCATCTCTGTTAATTCCCAGATTTGACAGCAGGTCTCTTTGTTTCTCTGGACCTGAAATTAGCATTTCATTTTTTTCTGAGTTTAGAAGTAAATCATTTTCTGTCACACAATTCTCTATATCCAAAACACAGGCTTTCAGGGTGTGCATTTTTGGGGCTTCTCCCTTTTTCTCTAAAATGTACAACTGTGTGTCATCAGCATAGCAGTAAAAGTGGACATTGTGTTTCTGGCTGACATCACCAAGAGGCAACATAACAGTATATAGGGAGAACAGTAGTGGTCACAAAACAGAACTTTGAGGAACACCAAAGCATACCTTTGATGTTTCGGAGGACAGACCAACCACAGAAACAAACTCATAGATTGTTAGATCTTTCTGATAGATTGGATCTGAACCATGCCAGAACATGTCCACGTAGCCCGATATAGTTTTCCAATCTGTCTAGAAGAATGTTGTGGTCAATGAAATCGAAAGCAGCACTAAGGTCCAGAAGCACAAGAACAGACTTGATCAGATAAAACTCGCAAGTCGTTTCACAAGTGCAGTTACAGTACTATGATATGGTCTAAACACAAGACTGGAGCTTTTCTTAAGTTTTATTAGTCTTTAGAAATCACTGAGTTGCTGAGCGACCACTTTCTGGGTCGAGGTTTTTTAAAAGTGGCTTCACTAAAGCCAATTTTAGGGAGTTTGGTACACACACAGTAGGGATGGGACGGTATGAAAATTTCATATCACGATTATAGTGACCAAAGTTATCACGGTTATCAATATTATCACGGTTTTGTTAAAATGAGATGGAAATGTAAAAAAAAGGATTCACACACACTGAAAACATTTCAACAAGATTTATACTTGGAAATCAACAAACTACAAATACAATTAGCAGCTCTAAGCACTTTTTATTTTACTATAGTCTACCATTTAATACTAAAGCCTACTATCCGATGTGATATCATTATGAATTCCCCATAAATTGATGACAGATTATCTTGGTAGAATTAGGGAATAGCTTTAACATCTGCTGAAGTAAACGAAAGGTCTAGTTAACGGGATGATTTTTCACCAGTTGCTGGCAGGAATATTTTTTGCCTTATAGGCGTTAATTTACATGGTGGCTTGAATACTGTGCCAGTATACTGTGACTATCTCTGTGGATGTTCCCATTGCCTGCTGTTTGGAATCTCTCAGATGAAGGAATGGAGTTGACCGTGTGTTAGTGAAGATTTTTCGGATGTCGCAAGCGACAGATGTGTACTGAGAGTAGCTTGCGTTGGAATGCATTGTCTGACTTTGTTGAGGAAGACCAGCACACATATCGTTTGAATGTTTGGATTTGGTAAGAGAGCAATGTCTTTGAATTATATATGCAAGTTATTTATATTCATTATATGAAAAAAATTAACACGTCTAAACGTATCTTGTGTTCTATTTTGCCTGCTGCATTTTTATGTGCGCATGATAGACTGTGCTTAGCATCGCGACCAGCCGTTCAAACAAACTACTGAATAAAAGTAACTCCACGATGCCTGGCTCTTGAGTCAGTAGAAAGAAATGTTCCAAAGTAATACATGGTCCCACTACACGTGCGCTAATGAAACAGACCGAGAACGTGGAGATTAACTGCTCAATGAGAGTGGGTTGTTATCGTTGCTTTGTGGTAGGCAAAAAAATGCACAATCTAATAGGTACTGATCACAAGTAATACGTTTTAGTAAACAAAAATGTAAGGACACAAATAAAATAATTTTCTATATTAGCTAAGTATATTAAATATATACAAGACTCAAACTAATTAAGCTAACTAACGAACAAAGTAGGTGTGTTGCTGTGAACTCATGAAGCTCCCGCAATCAACTGCTATTACTGTAGGCCTATCTGGCTGTTGCTAACTAAAATGTTGCACAGAGAAAGCGTTTATGGCTTCTTTCGACAAAATACAATGGAACAAAAATAGCATGACTGCCGCAATTGTTTAAGACCTTAGAAAATGAGATTTAAGACTTAAAGACAGTTTTAGACCGTAAATTCTGGAAAACGATATTAAGGCTGTTTAAAGACTTTAAGGATCTGCGGACTCTAATCACATGCAATATTTATGTCCCTGAAATTATTTCTGTGGTAAAAATAAAAATATGTGTAATAAGTTTCTTATAAATTAATACAATACATTATCCCTTAAATGTCACCCTTAATATTTTGAACATGTTCATTCGTCTTGGCTCAAATCTACTTGGTGTTAAACTTATCATCCGGATACTTTGCGTTAATTACAAGTGAGATAATTAAATATTTCATCTCGAATCAATATTGATTGTCCAATTCTTTGCCCAAGTTAGTTTTGGTATTGAAGTTAAAGTTAATGCATTCGCTGTATAACAGTGGCTGGTTATCACAAAGTTGACAGATTTGACGTGTTTCCCCCTTTTGCAGCGACATTTCTCTGCAGACAGGGTGCCAACCAATCCTCGATTAAATTGCCCTCAGGACACTTGTAATAGCCAAAATATGACCACATCTCAGATTTTGTCCTCTTGGATGGCTGCAAAATCTCCCGAGCGCTGTCACTGACTTCCGCCTTGACTTCTCGTGCAACAAACAAAGTTGCATGCGCGCACCTGCGTCAGACTAATTCTGGCTGGACAGGATTTACCGTGAGTTTAAAAAATCACGGGAATCAAAGACGGTTTTAATTAAAATTAAATTTTAAACGGTATAGCTAACCGTACTGACATTTTATTGTGGTTTACCGTGAAACCGGTAATCGTCCCATCCCTAACACACAGACTTGGGTGCAATTTTTGCAAATGTGGGCAAAGGACATGGAGTAATTTCTTTAGTAGTTTAGATGGCATGTGTTGGGGAGTAGTTAACTACAAGTAGCGACACTACTAACTTAACTACATTTTTCAGTAGCTTGGCAGTAGCTCAGTTGCTTTTAAACAGAGTAGCTTTTCCAGTAGCTAACAACCTTTTGCAGCAAGTAGCTGTGTAGCGTGAGCAAAAGCTACATTGTGTTTTGTCGAGCCTGTCATGAATGAAGTAGCGCAGCTTCTTCTTATTAGATTACAAACAAAATGTGTGCATTATCGCCAACTGTTGTTTAGTCACGCGTCTTGCGGCTTATTACCCATTACCTTTTGTCCCAGTTCATGTCTTTCAAGGAAACAACAAGTAAAGCCTGACAGTCTGATATATTTGAGCATTTTGTGTAATAAAACAACACTCTTTGATAACATAATTGTATTGCATTGTTTTAAACAGAAAACATTCCTCAGACACTTATTCAGTTATTTATAATATACATTGTTAAAAAAAAATCAAAGTAGTTACAATGTAGCTAGCTACTTTTTGATAGTAACTTGTAGTGTAGCTAACTACTTTTCAAAAAGGGTAGCTTGACTGTAGTTTAACTACAATAACTTACAACTAGCTTGTAGCTTGTTAAACCACAGTTTGAGAGTAGCTTCCCCAACATTGCCAGTTGACAGCTGGAAGGCGTTGATGTCTTTACTATTTTAGTGAATGATTTAAGATATACAGTAGACTCACCGTGGTCTGTACACATTTTCCCTTACTTGCGCATTCAGACACGGCTGTGATAAAAACAAATGGGACTACAGCTAATTTGGCAGCATCAAACTTGGGGTTTGGAAGGAGGCTTCCTGTCAGACTTTGAGTGACATGTATTGGACCAATAGTTTTTGTTAAAAAGGGGAAAAACCAGACCCTCCGACGTTGTACGATAAACCGTGATAAGTCATGATATGCCGTACAGTGTTAGCCATGAAACTCATGGTTTTACATACAATGATTTTTTTCGCCCTTGATGTAGACTTTCTTTCAAAACAAGCATTAATATAATATTTTTATGGTATTATACAAATATTATCCTTAACAGTGTCCTAATATCAATGCCTAACCTATAATGAGGGACATTTATAAGTGATTCATCACGCACAATCCTTGACTTGGTGTAGCTGTATTTTAAACGCATGAAGGTACACATATTTAATAAAAAACATGACAGCAAAAGGGAATATTTACATCCTTCTAAAATACACTATGTACTATAATTTCATTTATATTGTATTAACATGTTATAATATATAAATAGTTGTCAATTGGGCAATCTGCATGTAAGAAATGCTTTGACCCAACTCTACATCTCTCCCCCTCGTGGTATCACTAGCTAGCCTTTCCTTCCCCTCTGCTATTTTCTGAAAGAACAAGTCCGACCTCCGTTACTTACCTAAACCATTTAAATATGAAACACGTAAGTGTCTCAAACTTAATTTTAATGGTAAGGTTGGAAATTTGGTTTACAATGGTATTTAAAACATAATTAACCTGGTAGTATTTATTTTTTTATTAAGTAAACAAGCTGAACTGTACGGAAAACTGTGAGTGTAATCAACCCGGTAAATTTACTGTACAGGATTATAAAATTCCAGTGTTATTCCTTATCCAAGACCCTGAATGTTTTGTGCAATCTCTGGACATGTGAGTTTAGGAAAAATATGCTTCTTAAGGGAAGTCATTTGTTTTCTAATGGTAGTGATATTTTCATCAAAAAAGCTCATGAATTCATTACTGTCAAAATGTAGTCCATTGTTCTCCGTAATTAGGTTGGAGAAATAGACAGATCAAGCAGAAGTGCATTTCAGTAATGCAGATTACTGTAATTCCAAGCTAGTCTAAATACTTCCAACTTGGTAGATCGCCATTTCCACTGCAGTCTTCTGGAGGCTTGCGTTAGGGTTCTGGTGTTTTCTGTATACCAGGGAGCAAATTTCTTGTTGCGGACATGATTAGTTATTAGTGGTGCGACTGCATCCAGGGTGTTACTTAGGGTTAGGTGTACATCTTCAGTTAGATGTCTGAGAATTTATATTGCGGCTTTTAAATGTCCCCGTTTGGGTTCCAATTGTAGTAACTGATTACAGTAAATGTAATCAAATGGTGGTCCGAAATTTCTGGATAATGAGGAAAAACACTATTCAATGAAACAAGGTCCAACATGTGACTATAGCTGTCACGAACTATGAGGAGGTTATGTTTCGTGGCATGTTTGTCATTATGTATACTGTGTATTTTTCTTGTGTTATGTACTTATGTGTTTTGTTTAATGCGCCGACCTCTGGGCACTGGGACTGGTAGACACTTGGTTACTCATTGCGCATGAATGGTGCACGGGGTAAATACCCACACCGGTGCGTAATGAGTAATCAAGATGCCTATTTAATCCCAGTGTCCCTGAATGGTTGGCGCGTTTTATTGTGGATACGTCCCTGTTCTGTGTTGGTGTACATTTACTGGGATTCTGGGAATGAAGATGTAGCCCACGGGTGGGCAATTATGTTAGCTTGAGGGCCACATTGAGTTTCCGAAACCAAGTGAAGGGCCGCATAGTATAGCTACAGTATGTGTGAAAAAAATAGGATATAGGAAACGTTATTAAATTGCCCCCCCCAAATACACACACACGCACACACACACACACACACACACACACACACACACACAAACACACACACACACACACACACACACTGGAGTGCCAGAATACACATGTATACCTAAACTCACAACCAAAACAAGTGCATTTGATTAGATGTCAAAGGTTTGATTCTCCTCTTTCCAACAGTACCAAGCTTTAGTGGCTAGCTAGTAAGGTTCGCGAGATAATCGCGTCAATAGACTTCAAAGGACCCGGCGTGCCGCACCTGCCCGCGGGCAGTAGTTTGCCCACCCCTGATGTAGCCTATAGTTCGCTAGTTGAGCCTTCACCTCTTATGTGTCGTAAGTGATCTATATTGTGTAGCATGAGCAAGCATATGCTCTATATACCTAGCACCCGCGTCTTGTGTCACATTAGAGCACAGTAATTATGTATATATATATATAAGTGAAGCCGCTATACTAATGTCGAAGTCCTATGTTTGTCCAGCAAAGATCACCTGTGTTCATTAAACATCTCAAACACTCCTCCATTCCAGTCTCTTCCAACATACACCCCGCCACAACACCTGCGATTATGACAATGTCAGTGTGTAGGTCCTGAGACATGTTGGACAAAACCCACTGAGTCAATTATTGCTCCATAAGCCTTTTGGAGAAAGACATTTGAGTTCTCCACATGAATGTTAAAATCACCACAAATTATAATATTATCTGCTATGACTACAAGGCCAAATAAGAATTCAGGGAATTCATTAAGAAACACTGTTTGTGGCCCAGATGGCCTGTAGATAGTAGTGATAAAAACAGGTTGATTAAGCCTCATAGATATCATGGCTAGAACCTCAAAAGACACAAACCAATTCTTTTTTGGAGTGTAAGTTTAAGATCAGTGTCATAAATGAGGGCGACACCACCGCCTTTTTTTGCGAGACTCACAAGGATATGGTCACCAGTGTAACCCAGAAGAGATGCCTCATTAAGGAGAATAAATTAATCAGACTTAAGCCAGGTTTCACACAGCCCAATCAAATCAAGTTTATGATCTGTAGTTAGTTCATTGACGTAAGGGATTGAACATTTAGTAGTCCCATTCTTAGGTTAGAAACTTTTTTTAAACTGTATGACAGAAATGTGTAGAAATTGTATCACAGAAATGGTGGAGGGCTTTATTTTATTAAGATTACTATGGTGAACACTACCTTGTTTAGCTTTACTTAACCTGGATCGAGGTACAGTCACAGTCTCAATGAGGAAAACTGAACTCACTTCACTGGCTGTAGCTTTATGCCTCGTAGTAGAAATGCACACCTTACTCCACCTTATTGGAGAGGGTTCATGTGAGGGGTGGTTTCACAAATTGATGGCGATAGGACATCAGAGGCTATAGTATGATATGGTATTTTTCCCAATATTTAATTAATTAGGTCTTTACTGATTTATTTTTAGGATGGTGTAGGGCATAGAGTGAGAAACCTTCAAGCGACCATCAACTTGTGAAGTATTGACCTTGACTGTTGCTATGCATTATAAACTGTGTAAGGGTATACTGTGGGTCTTAACTGGATATTACTTACTTGATAAGCTACTTTAAGTGTAAAATGTGATTTGAAAAACAACACTTCCTACATGTATTTGATCCCAAGTGAAGCACTGATGATATACGGTATACAGAGATTCTTGAAGGACAAAACCTGTATACTTTCAGCTTAGTCCAACTTATCCCATATTTTGGCTTCTTTTACTCCAATGTAAATAAAGGAATGTCCACAGTCTACTGGTTAGAAACATGTTTCAAACTATGGCCTTTATGTCATGGGTGATTAGAACATGCATCCATAGCTCTGTCTGAATTTCAGAGGGGTACAGTTTCCCTACGCACAACTTGCCGGTCACAGTTACAGGGGCAGGAGAAGGCTTTGTTATTGTTTCAACTGCTGAGTGATCGATCTAGATATTTTTGTGATTGATCAACATAAGGCAACTTGTTTCTGGAGCTATTGTTTCAATAATCATTAGCATCTTTTGATTTGAGAATTGAGTGAACAGGTAAGAAATACAGCACTTTTACATGTTTAAGAGGCCAAATGCAATTGGACCTTTGGATGCCCAGCTGGTCCATGGCCAGGTGCGTGCCATTTCCTTATTAGTTAATTTACAAGTAAGCAGATTAAAGCTTTATATTTAATTTAAGTGTGGTACATGCATTCAGAATCTGTTGCTGTTCCATCCATATGTTCCAAAAAGAGCTGTCACTGCCAGTGAAGCAGGCCACCACTAGGATAAAAAATGTAAACAAATGCATCATAGAGATAGAAAAAAAACTGGTCTGTCCAAATCAACTATCTGGTTCATTCTTAAAAACAAATAACACACTGGTTAGCTCAGGAACACAAAAAGGCCCAGAAGACCACATAAATCAATTGTAGTGGATAGTAAAATATTATTTTCCCTGATGAAGAAAAACTCCATCACAACATTTGTCAAGACCAAGAACACCCTCCGGAAGGTAGACACACTCCATGAGGTGTCAAAGTCACCAATCAAGAGATTACTTCACCATAGTACAACCAAATTTGAAAAGTCTATTCAATATCTGCACTATTTTGTTTCAATTTATTTTTGATAATATACACTTTTAATAACACTTATTAAGCATTTGGCCACTGAAAACACCAGTTGGTTACATTTAATCGGAGACAGATCAGGAATGCAGGCAGGCCATGCTAGCACCCACACTCTCTGCTTACGCAACAATGCTCTAATCTAGGCAGAATGTGGTTTGGTGTTGTCCTGCTGGAAAATGCAGGGATGTCCCTGGAAAAGATGACGTCTGGATGGCAGCATATGTTCCTCCAAAATATGTGCTGTACATATCTCTGCAATAATCATGCCATCACAGATGTGCAAGTTACACATGCCATTGGCACTGACATACCCCCATACCATGACATTTGCTGGCTTTTGGACCTGACGCTGATAACAGTATGGATGGTCCTTTACCAATTTGGCCCAGGGAACACAACGACTGTTTGGTCCAAAAACTGTTACATATGTTTACTCGTTGAACCACAAAACATGATGCCACTGTGCTTACTGTCCATTGCAGTTGACACTTCTGGACAGTGTTGAAGTATTGCTTCTGCTTTGTAAAGTAAAGCCTTAACTTGCAAATGTTGTTGATTAACAAAGGTTTACCAAAATGTTCCCAAGCTCATGTCAGGATATCCATTACAGACTCAGACGTTTTCGGCCTTGTCCTTTACGCACCAAGAATAGACCGGATTCCTTTACACTTTTGTAGTTATATTGTGCACTGTAGAAGGTAAAATGCCCATCATCTTAGTGATTTGTCTTTGGGGAATGATGTTTTCAAATTGTTGGATTATTCTCTGACGCATCTGTTGACAGATTGGCGAGACTCAAACCATACTTGCTCTTGAAGTAGGCCTTTTTTGGAGTCTTCTTTATACTATGATTACCTCACCTGTTTCACATCACAATCTTATTTGAACTTGTCACATCGCTACTAACGGTAGTCCTAAATTGTCCAATCCCAACTTTTTTGGAATGTTTTGCATGCATCAATTTTAAAATAAACCTTTACCTTCATTATGAAGTTTATTAGGTAACACATCAAAAACCTTGTCTTTATACATTTTTTCCTCCTCTTTGTTTTTTAGCACTTTCCATACTGTAACAACTTTCTTCAGAATTGGGTTGGTAAATGCAGTGTTTACTACAAAATTAGTGAGTCTCAAAAGCAGAAAGAATAGATTTGTTTGCAAAAAAACATCTAAAAAACCCTGTACAATTCTAGAAAAACATTCTCTTGACAGATGAGAAAACGATCAACATCTGTGAAACATGTTGGTGGTAGTGTTATGGCATGGGCATGTATGGCTGCCAATGGATCTGGTTCCCTTGTATTTATTGATGATGTGACTGCTGTCAAAAGCAGCTGGATGAATTCTGAAATGTTTAGGGATATATTATCTACTCAGATTCAGCAAAATGCTGCAAAACCCATTGGACAGCACTTCACAGGGCAAATGGACAATAATTTGAAGTATACTGCAAAAGCAACCCAATACTTTTTCAAGGCAACTATGTGGAATGTTCTGCAATTGCCAAGTCAATCAGCTGACCAGAATCTAATGGCATTTTGCTTTGTGAAGGCAAAACTCAATGCAAAATGTACCAAGAATAAGCAGGAACTGAAGACAGCTGCAGCAAAGTCCTGGAAAAAGATCACCAGGGAAGAAACCCAGCACCTGGTGATGTCTATGTGTTCCAGACTCAATGCTGTCATTGACTGCAAAGGATTTGCAACCAAGTATTTAAATTCACAATAAAATGCATTATTATGCTTGTTAATCAATAACTTTTGAGCCCCTAAATTTGTAGGGCTATACAATATAAATGGTTGTAAATCCTACATGGTTCATACAATAAAAATAAATAAATACTAAACTTGATTGTTCCCTTTCAAATTCATTGTGGTGGCATACAGAGTCAAAATGATGAATTGTGTCATGGTTCAAGTATTTTCGGATCAGAATGTAAGTTACGATAATATCGTATTGTGAAGTACCTTGCTATTCCCAGCCCTACTATCTAACCTTAAACACATTCACACACAATATTCCCCTAGGACCTTCTGCTAATTAACCACATAACACACTCACACAGTATACACATTTGGAACATGGCAGAGAGATGGCTCTCCGATGGGCTGAAAACAAAAAGAGTGGTGGGCTTGGTCGATTGAAGTTCATGCAATTTCACATGACGCGGTGAGAATGACACCAACATTTCTGTCCTTTTCAGCATTTCTGTCCTTTTCAGATATGTTGACTGCACACACAGCCAGCTGCGTTTCATCCCAACAGTTTTGGGGAAAGTCATTTCATTACATTCAAGACTGCATCTTCTTGTCCCCACACTAAGATAAACAAATGACAGATATCCTGTGAGGTACCTCTATCCTTGCCATCGTCTAATTGAGTTTTCTCTGTAATCACTCATTGTTGTTTGCCAATAGGGGCTGGACTGGGGTTAACATGGCGACTTGGCTGACTGACTCCATGGAAACCAGCTCCATTGGTGTACGGGGGTGGGGGGTCCGCTGTCTTCTGAAACACTTTTTAGTTTTTTGTTAAGTGAAAAGGGGTTGAAGGTGGAAATAGGAAGTGGGGGAGACCTTGTGTTCTGGAACGCTGGTTTCTTTCTGAGGGAAATAATCAGTTCCTCTGGAGGTTGATGGAAGGGGGTGTTTGGATATATTCTTTCCCTGGCTCCCTCCCTCCCTTCCTCTCATCCATCCATCGTAGTTCATTATTAATGGGGCTGTGAGTTTAGCGCCAGAGTGATTGAGGACAGAAGATGACATTTTGTGCTGCTGCATTTTAAGTGCACAGGGAGGGGGCCTGAGAAAACAGCATTTCAGTATCCACGGGTTAACACTCTGTCACAGGCTACCGAGTCACCATAAGTGTTCTTCTTCTTATTCCAGCTGCTGCATAACTGGGACGCCATCACATTCTGGCAAGTACTGGTGGAACTGCATGTTCCAAAGTAGTGACTCATTTCCTGACCTGACATAACCAAAACAGGTAAAAATGTGACCTATTGAGCTATTTTGAGAACTTACCTTTGTAAATACATTTTTTTTTTATTACAGGACTAAGGTTGTGAATGTTTCAGTCATGTAGTTCTTCCTCTGCAACTGTAGGCATAGTTAAAATATTAGCGGTTATGTTTATTGATTAGTTTGAGTTGATGCCTAGCTAGATTAATCATCCCAAGCTTGTATAGAATTAGAAACCAAATCTCATTCACATACTCTCACCAACAGAAAGGCTATAAATACTCATTATTGCTTACGTCATCATCTCTTTTTCTCCATTATGCTATTCATTTAGACCAAGGAGAATTCTAAAAGGGAGACAAGACAGCACTATTTAGATTAGTAAATAAAAAACTAACCTTTTGAACACAGGAGAAAACGGGTTCACAGTAATAGGTTATTATTGAACATGGACCCTATTAGCCTAATGAATATTATAAACCATGCACTGCTGATATCAGCAACTACTTATGTCATTAGAGAAAAGCACGTTTAACATATATTTTACATTTATTTTCCCAAGCCCTGATAATTCCACTATTATACACTGTCCCAGACTTAATGAATCTGAATTTTCAATTTAGCTATAATTGACCTTTAAGCACTTTGGTAATTTATGCCACAGCTTTCCTACTAGCCCAAGGGCATGTTTTAAAAGTGTTTGATGTTTTACAGTACTGAAAAGGAAGGACATGGGGCCTAGCGGGGAAGTAAATCACTTGTACTGTTTAACACAAGGAACAAATTCACAGACACACACTCATCTTAAAGTTTATGGCTTCACATACAGTATATTCTAGCTCCAATATGTCATTGGCCGAGCAGAACCAGCAAAGTTCCTAGAGCTTTGAGTTATAAACTGCTGTCAGTGGAGTTGGGAAGAAGTGGATGACAGTCTATCAATCATCCAGCCAGTATTAACCAGAAATCCTTAGACCATCCTGGCCTCGACCATCATGCTTCTCAATCCACCATTTGTTTAACACAGGCTATACAGCACAATATCCTTCATCCAGCTTTGTCAATGCTCTCTAAAAAACATGCTTCTATGGAATACAGTACACTTTTAGATAAAGTAAGCCTATGCACAGACAACCCAGGAAACAGTAGTATATCACACAGTAAATCTACTGTTATTCCTATGGTGAAATCGTCATGCTGTTGTAACCTTTAAGTTTTTAAGTCCACTCTAATGGGTAGCAGTGTTTGGTTAGCTTCCTCTGGTTAATGTAGAGTGTAAGGGCAAAGGTGATTGACACATCCTTTACATGAACTAGATATAAATGCAAAGCAGGTGAATGCAGGTGTCTTATCTAACGATGCAGGGTCTTCTAGATCTAGTGATTTATTTTGCAAAAGACTATCAGACGTCATGTCTTCCTTTCATTATTTGAGATGATGAGAGACTTCATGTATGTCGGCAAATGGGGCAAGCGTTGATATTTCTGCGGCTGTAACGATTTGTGCAGAGGTGCAGGGTGAATAAAGACACATTTGAAGGAAACATAAAAGTAAATGGCATTTTATTAAACATAAAGCACTACAAAAACAAACAGGCTATAATGAGCAGTATGAACTGCGTACATACTGTATATGTATAACACCAAACACATAACAAACATGTACACATGTGCAATAACATAAATATAAACATGAACGACTGCGTACATACTGTATATGTATAACACCAAACACATAACAAACATGTACACATGTGCAATAACATAAATATAAACATGAACGACTGCGTACATACTGTATATGTATAAAACCAAACCCATAACAAACATGTACACATGTGCAATAACCGACAGTAAACATTACATAAATAGGAACTTATACAGATAGGGATGACTGAAGTCCAGTGTGTGTTGTTAACTGGCAGACAAGCAATAGATACAAGAGGTGAAATGTAGATAATCAGGAATGTCTTGGTAAAAAGAACCACAACAGACAACACATGGATTGGGAGGCGTTTGGAACCACTGTAATGCCCAGCCCAGTGAGGGCTGGCATACAGACTGAGATAATGGAATCCTTAAATATATTAGATAATTTATTATTTTGTGTATTTCCTGTTTAATTGATGTTTCATATTCAGTGCTTTGCATGTGGTTTTCTGTTGAACACGTGTAAATGTCCCTTTAGTTTTGTACTGACACCTCTCTCCAGTCTGGCCTTGCTAAATTAGGGTTTAGGTTAGGGTAGACTGGTATCTTGTAAATCTGATTAGTAACAACGTTCAGCCGTGTTAGATTAGCTAGGTAGTATAAAGTATATAAGAGGGCCTGACTAGAGAGCGGTGTCGGTCTTTGTATAATGTTACGTGTGTTTTCTGTTAGATTGTTTTGATGATTATTTCTCAGTGTCACACGTTAGATTCTGTTACTTTGTTGCTCGTTTGGATGTTCCTGTTCCATAGAGAAAGCATGTGTGCTAATGTATTCTTAAGTACTATATTGTATAGTTATGAGGCGTACTGTTATATCTAGTCTACGTGTCTGCGCCACGGGTAAGAACGTAGTTTATTTAAGGACTATACATAATATGTTGTGCAATCCTATGCTAGGCTATTGTTTGCTTCATTACTTAAGGTATCCCGTCTCTGGGACAGTATATTTCAATTAAACAACAACAGTACGTTTCCTGCTCGGTCTTTCACACCACTATACATCCGTGACAACCACCACCGTGTCGCTGCCAGAAGGGGGCATTATGACAGTGGCCCCAAATAAACCCCCTCACCTTTGTGATTCTAATTAAAGATTACATATACGTGTCATCATTTGGGATAAAGGTAAAATAAAAATTTGAGCTCAAATGGTTGGTTTCACTTTATTTGGATAGTCAAAATGAGTATCTGTAGATCATCAACATATATTTATATAATAACAACCCATTAAAAAGTGTAGTGAATGCTTGCTAAGGTTAGGTTTAGGGTTAGGTTAAGAATTAGAGTTAGCTTAAGAGTAAGGGAAAAGGTTAGGTTTAGAGATCGGATGGGGTTTAGGTTAGGGTTAGGTTTTATAGATGGTTATTTGAATCGTTATTGATAGTCTGTAGACCGATATTGATTCTCAATAATTTTTTTATAGTCTGTAAAGCATCTACAGATAGACTATCCAAATTTGGCATTAGGGTTGCGTTACCTTGAGTCAGAACATCAGGTAATCATTTTGATATCCTACAAGGCTCAAGGATTTATTCCAGCCACTTCATGGTTACTGATCATTGGTAGGCAAGCTAAGAGAACAACTGACTATTTGAGATGCACAGGTGAAGTGTGTTTACTGTGCAGTTGAAATTTGCTTCATATTTTGTACATTTGGGTTAGAATCATGGATCTACTCAACATATTACGGTACATCATTTGAGCTTTAGAAGAAACTATGTATATTATCAGTTTTACTTAACTTTTAATAAAAAAAACAGAACTGTAATCACTCCTTTTGCCATGAGATACTAATAAGTTGTGGTATAGTCATCTATTTAAAGAATTGTTAGAATACATCACTTGTGTGAAATGAAATTGTCACGTGATCTCAGATGAAATACACCTTTTCTTCTGTTAATGCCACTGTGTTTGGCAGCCATTGTATCAAACAAGGAGCATTCAAAATATGTACAACTGCAATGTACAAGTGTGAGATGTGAAAGAATCATTAGATTGGGTGTTTTTTACACAGGACATGAATAGGAACACAAGACTGTGCCTTATAGGTGAATAAATGTCATTGTGGTACTAAACTAAACTCTTGTCTTTTTGGTTAACCCAAAGTACTGCATATTGGGTCAGCTGCGTAATTCAGTTCCAGGTCCATAGTTGAAAAGACCTGAGAAGAAGACAGATTAGGGGAGTGGAATGAGGCATTAAAGGATGAATCCCCCCCCCCGTTCCAAAATTCAAACCATGAGAACACTAGTGAAATTCGAATGAATCCAAATAGCTAGAGGAGTAACAAAAAAAACTACGGACCACTGTAAACCACTGCATCTCATTGCTCCATTAATCTCATTTCATCCTGACAGGCCCGTAATGTACCATTTATGTTTACATACTAGATCTGTCCGAGAGAGATTAGGTATTCAATGATTCAGACAAGCGACTCTTCTCCTGTCAGCTTTTACATGAAGAAGAGGCTCTTTCTGTTTGTCACTCCCTCTCTACCTCTCGCTCTTGTCCTCTCTCTCATGCACACCCACACAGAGCCTGTTAGGTCCACATGAGCATGGGAGGAGGGAGAAAGGGAGGTGAAGCATGACACGTGAAAAAGGAAAAACATTTCTTTTGGCACAGCTTTTACAGCACTCTCTCTCTCTCTCTTTTCTTTTTTCGCTTTCTCTCTCTATTTAATGTATCTAAAAAAATCCCTCTCCTTCCCTGAAAATGCTATATTTTATAGTTTGGGATTTCATTAAAATGGGCATTATTATTATGTTGTGTTCTACAGACTGTGGATGGATTCACCCTCTTGATGTTTGCTTGATAAATGTTTTCTTAGGTCGTAGTAAAGATAAATGTCATGGTGAATATTGACTGAACCTCAGTAACCTTTAAAATACGTCACACCAGTGTTGCTCCTGACCTTCCTGTGATGCAAATCATTACTCATATTGGCTATTTGCTGATCATCTTTATCATTGCGCTAATGGCTCTTAACAGGGAGCAATGGTGAATCTCTACAAAGTGTATACTGTATGTTGAAGATATTCACTATTGTTCCCTTTTTAACTAATCCTATTTTTGATTAGCTGTGACTGATAGACAAAGTCAAGTTGTTTTAATCTCAAATGGGAGCATTACCTATTCACACAAAAATAGTTTTTACCAATATTTAACCTGAAAATGTGAATCTCTCCTTTTAAACTCAATTCAATATGTATCTTGGGGTCCCATCACAGATTGTATATATTACTGGATATAACCATGTGTGACGTCACCCATTTTTTTGTGAAGATCTGATTTGGGTCATCGAATTTGCGAATTTACGGGCGCAGACATTTTGGTTGCGGATGTGACGATTTTAGACGAAATGGAGGAGTAATCTAGCTAGCTAACTGATATTAATTGGGATGCTAACGAAAAACAGTATGTAAAAAACAATGTAATGTGACTTGCCGGAAAAACTGAACTGCCAACTCCTTTGAGTGTCTTGTCGTACAACCGAACGCCATAGCCACACCCTAAACGCCCCTTTGCTTTATCGCCAATTTTAAAATCAACAAGACCATAATTCAAAAAATGAACATCATTATATATTTCAGAATGCTGAAATCTAGCGATTGAGACCATATACTCATTATGCAAAAGTTTACTGAGGTAATAACAAGTGAGAAGTGTCTCACATTCTCACAGACTATTACAGAAACCGAGCTCTTTTGCAACCAAAAGTATCGCCCCCAGCTGGAATTCAGATAGAATGCAGGTTTAAGATACTTACTCATTTGCGTCAAAATACAATACAGGAATGTAACTTTTTTTGAACACTCGAGTGGACTCGATATGATTAGTGGAACGGTTCAATCAGATTTGGGTCAATTTGATATGATGTAATAAAAACACTTACAAAATGTTGTTATATATTTTCCATTCTGAATTACAATCACTCAATTTTAAAGAAATGCTAAGGTATTCCTTTAACATTAAGGTTTCTTAAAAGACCAATGAAATCAAAATTATTATTATTTTTTATTAGAAAAGGCAAAAGTGAAAACTATAAAATTTTATGAATATGTAATTTAGTTATTTAAGCGTTTAGGTAAATAATGGCACAAAATGCCATTGCAATGCCAGCAACCATGTTAACATGATGAGTTCAGTGTGTGGACAGGTTGGTGGTGCATTGGTTTGGGTTGCCGCAGACCAATGCACTTGCACATTAAATATTTGAAACAGGTGATGATGCGTTTTGGTGAATCGTTACATCCCTACTTTGAACCAACTGTAATTTGCAGCAGCGACTTGGGAGCAATTAGGGTTAAGTGTCATGCTAATACACAGATTGACAGACTTCCACAATTGGGGAATTGGACTAGGGGCCTTTCAGTCAGCTGTCCGGTACCCTAACCACTAGACCACATTTGCTTTGAAAGCGGAAGTCAATATGACTGGTTGACTTGATAGTTTGATAGTGAGGACAGCACTTGCATTTCAAATGAGCTGAAAGTGTTTAGAGCCCATAGACAAGTGTTAGTGCTTGCCTCTACCCTAAACCCTTAACCCTTTTACATTTCAAATTTAATGCAATGACTAAAGTTGAGGAATATATGTTTAGGTGTTGTAAGCTTCGTCTTGTTCACTAGGTTAACCAATCATATTCATTGAGCAGATATCTCTCTGAGACTGAGTAAAAGTAACATTCTCAACTCAGACCTCTTCCTCTTGTCCTCCAGAAAGCAGAACTGAACATGCTTGGATGCAGAAATGTTGCCTCCCTTCCTTACCACCTTTAAATCCCCTCCGAAAGTGTTGCCGGGGCAGATCAGAGGAGCTCGTTGATGACTAAAAGCTTGCCATAGTGAGAGTGTATTATGTCAAAAAAGCACATTCTGCTGGCATCCCGGGGAGCCTCCTCTCACACTCCCTCCACTCAACCTCCGTACTGTGATGATGTAGCTAGTGCACTGCCTGCCTCAGGCCAGGCCACAGGCCAGGCCACACATACCCAGCTGCTATGCATACCTATCCCCCTAGAGCAAGCCAAACCAGCAGTGTCCATATTAGATGCTGATAAACAACACCCAACAGTACCTTGTATCGTCAGACTTAGTCACTGGCTCCTGCTTCAAACACAGGGAGGGAGACTTGCTTAGTCCTTTCATGGGTTTAGTTACTTATCTCCTGTGGCTTTGGTTGTGTGTTTTGTAAGAAGCTCTGTGGAGCTGTTTTCACAAGCTGTTCGATTCCAACAAGTGGATGTTTCATATGGTGTCAGTGCCGTCACAAGGGAATGTTATTATGAATCTTTGGTTGACAGATCCTGTTGGTGCTTGATTCGTGACATTTCCTACTGTGACATTCTATTGGGAGTGAATTAGCGCAAATAAACATAAAGAGCGTTTTTCCGTATTGAGCAATATGCCCTTATGTCCGCCTGTCTTTTGAACCCAAATCCCAATCACCAATCCCTAAATTCTTTCCAAAACTATTCAATCTCATACGTATTTAGTTAGTTAGTTAGTTGTCTTAGTGGATAATGCTTTTACTGGTTCCAGTGGGAACCAATTCGTTTTTTCCCGATTGCTAAAACACTAAAAGTGAATGCCGAGACCAAAGGGTTGAAACTGTACCATTTGCGTGCATGTCGTACACACAGGCACCAAACAAATAAACACATTGTCGGCATGGCATTGTAAGCAATTCTGTAACACACGGTGCAAAACACTACACATGTTGGCCAATGATGAAACACTGTGCAGTCAGCACTTCCATTCAATAGTTAAAACACACATGACATTAGCAACACCCCCGCACACACAGTAAAAAACCTGTAACTGAACACCAATCAGTCACTATACATATAATTCAGGTATGAGCACCTGTTGTGAGACAATTGTGAATATGGAGGCTGAAGGACCAAGGGGAAGGAGAAGATGAGGAAGAGACGGGAAGAGGGAGAGGAGAACGAGGAAGAGACGGGGGAAGAGGGAGAGGAGATAGAGGAAGAGCCTCTGGTAAAAACCAGACATCGGGACTGAAAAATCATTGGCCAAAGGACCATCGAGAACGTCGCCGGGCAGTGCAGGGGGCAACCTCACCATGTGTGCCGCCATTAGTGGTCAGAGGGTCCTCCATCACCATGCCACCCTGGGTCCCTACAACAATGCACACATACTGACATTTCTGCATGCACTATATGCCGCGGTCACATAGGATGGACCGGGGCAGCCCATGTTCGTTGTCATCTGGGATAATGTCACTTGCCACCGCGCTGCTCTGGTCCGGGACTGGTTCGCCAACCACAACCATTTCACGGTACTGATCCTGCCCCCTTATTCAGCATTCCTCAAATTGATCAAGGAATTATTTTCGCATGGCAGTGGAAGGTCTATGACTGCCTACCACATACACGCATCCCACTCCTGCGAACAATGGAGGAGGCATGCAGAGACATCGAGGTGGGGTCAATCCACGGGTGGATACGCCACGCCCGGCGCAAAGGCGTAATCTCTGACTTGTAATGGGGGTTTTGTGCTACCTGTACAATGTATCACTGAGGCTTGGTTGCGGGAATAAAAACAGTTAAAAACTACAAAGGACAGAAGTGTCTTGACCAGTGTGTTGTGTCTGCTTTGACTGTTTATTGTGCATGTGCATGTGTGTTTCCTATCGATCTGGGCCCGTATTTATCAAGCTTCTCAGAGTGCCATTTTAGTCTTAAGTGCTGAGAATTGACCAAATTTACTCATACTCTCAAACTTAAGTGTAAAAGCAAGTTATCAAATTTCTCAAAGCTAAGAATCACTCTTACTCTCCCAGTTATTTAAGACAGATCGAGAGGTCTCTTAAGTGGTTAAGAGTTGCCAGTAGGGGCTTGAAATGGCGTAGAAAGAGACGTGCGCAAATCTTTTAGGAGAGGAAAATCGCAATGCTGATG